>RCNN01000077.1:0-123797 GCA_003667245.1 Heterostelium multicystogenum | reverse complement strand
TAGAGATACAGCACCACATGTTCCCAATTGTCTCCAACTTGAGTACTTAGGTGGCCAGAAGAAATTTGACTGCTCAGATCGGACGAGATGAGGTATTTTATTCTTTGTATGGCCGTATCTACTTTATATTGTTTTTGATCAAGCTCAAGCTTTTTGGGCAGATGCATTACAGAACACGTGATTATCTTATCTCCATGATATCGAGAAATTCTTTTCACGACAAATTCTTACTCATTCTCTTTAAGAGTTGAGGATTGGATATTAATGTTCTAAAGAATATGAATACTGATCTATTTCCTGTTGACGATGAAGCAATTTGGTTTTTATCCAATAATATTCCTTCATCCATTGATACCAACTCACTTTATTCCACCCACTTTTGCTACTATGGGAACCACTCCAGCTGCCATAGCCTATGGAAGAGCATTGAAATACCTTATTTTGCTGGGAAGAAATAATATCGGATGCAGATATTAATTTAGGCATATCATATAATGGTACATTCCAAGCATTTTGACATGGTCTGACTTCCATTACGATTAACAAACTCCTCCATTTGCTCTCTGAAGGGTCCGTCTCCACACAGTGCAGTAAATGTAAGATTCTTGAGAATCATTTCTTTAAATACTTCAACTACTATCATCGGCTGTTTCTGCTCAGTTAATCGAGAAGCAAAAGTATAACCATTGTCCTGGAGAAATAGAGTATCTGGATCGAACAGAGGATCTCTCAACCAGATTCATTGCAAATTCATTCGTTTCAACATTAAAATATGCTACTCAATATTGTTCTTTAATCTTTCAGTAAACCTAATATATTCTTTTTTTATATTGTGATCAACTATAACTGCTTTATTGAAACCTAAACAACCTGTTGACCTAATGATATCTATCCATTAATGAGGAGACTAATCCAAATCATGTGTATCCAAATCTGTATTAAATCCTCCAAAAATAATTGATAAACTGTAACAAAATTGAATTGAGTTGAGTTCCACTTTATCAGTTCTGTTTGTTGTCTAATTCTAAACTTGAAAACTAAGAATCATCATCCACCAACTAATTGCAATTGAGAGCAAAAACTAATCAATGAGTCCACCTGAATCCTGAATTAAGATCTCTGACCTGAGCGTGTTGAAGCATAAAGAGCCTAGAGCTGAATGATGATCAATCTTGTCAATCCAACAGCAACTATAACTTAACTAGTAATTTCGGAGCTTGGATACTTCTTTTTGAGTGAAAGTACGTAGCCAACCTCTTGTTGAATTACATTGTGAAGACATCCATTACAGTCTTCCACATCGATGATCTGTGAGCGAGAGTTTTGAGTTTGAGTAGAACTGCTCTTCCTCTCAATCGATGCTGATGTTCGGCATATATCATCCATACGATTGAAGATCCTTAAACATTTCGATCATGATATTTTGAACTCGAAGTGTACAAGATGTTCTCATCGTGATGAACGACATTGATTATATTTATATCACTTGATAATAGCAATCTTGTTCAAAAACAAGTTGACTGTGAAGTGGGGTGTGTGAAAAAGTGAAAAAATGAATTTTGAAACAAACAAGTGAAGTTGGAATGTGGTGAAGTGTTTGTTGATCTATAAATACAAAGATATAATACAAGATTTATCTAGTGATCTTTTAAACAGTGTGTGAGTGGGTGATGCAAGATAAGAAAATTGATGGACTCTCTTATCCACCATGAACATCAAGTTGGGCAAACTTTGATGTTCATGGAGTTTCCCGGTGCAAACCACGCGGAGGTGGAGTCCGACTGGCACCACAGTGGCTTACACACTCGAGCCTATATTCATAAAGATTAATTAATATTTATATACTATAGATTTTGTTATTTAAAATTTATAATACTCTTGATGATATGGTGTCTTGGACAAATCTATTTTTGATGGTTGGTACATCTAATATTCTTTTGTTGACTCTTGGCAAAGTAGTTTTCTAATCTATTCATAGGTAAACTAGGAATAGGTTTCCTTGCCCTATACAAATAAACAGATATATTAATTAACAATTTAGAATTATTGTAAAACTGGCAATTACCCTTGATGATATGGTGTGTTGGACAATCTGTTTTTTGATGCTTGGTACACCTAACGTTCTTTTGGTCACTCTTTCCAGTGGCTTCTTTTTCTTGATCCACAGATTTAATCCTAGGTTGTTTCTTGGACTTTTAAACTTCCAATTAATTATTTAAGTATTGTATTATAATATACATACACCAGATGAAATTGTATGATTTATGAATCTGTTGTTGATGTTTGGTACCTTTAAGGTTCTTTTAGTCACTCTTTCTAGAGGTTTTCTTTTCTTGATCCACATTTTCACTTGGAATCTGCTTGGCCTGTAATTTTTGTAATTAATAAATAATTATTGATATTAATAATCTACATTACGTTGATGAAACTGTAGGATTCATAAATCTTTTGTTGATGCTTGGTACAGCTAACTCTCTATGGTCAACTCTTTTCAGAGGTTTATTTCTTGATCCAAACCTTTATTTGGAATCTGTTTGGCCTTTAATATCTAATTAATAATTTAAATTAATAATTGAATAATTTTCACTTAACATACCAGTTGATGAAACTGTTGGATTTATATAATGTTCCATAATGTTTGCAGCATATATCTTTCTTCTAATGACATTTGGCAAATTGACTGGGGCAGTTGATGTACTTTTTATTACCAATCTTTGCCATTGAAGATTCTGTTGGCATCATGAAATGTCTATCCTTTTGTTGAAGTGGCTGTTGTTGTGGTTGATTCACTTTCTCTACTTGTGAAAAATCAACATTCTCTACTTTTGTAATACTAGAGATGTATTGACTCTTGGAGTCCCATGCTTTTGCTATAATATTTGTGTTATTTTTAATAATTATTCATATTTGTTATTCTTGTTAAAATGATTGAAAATTAAAATGATAATCTAAAATTAATTAATTAACTGTAGATAAATAAAAGATATATTAATAATTTGTTTAATTCTATCTTAAAACTAAAATGAGTATAGTTAACTAAAAACCTGGTGAATACTGATTATGATTGATTGAGATCACCGTTTGATGAAAATTTGTGATGGAGCGTGTTAGTCTGCTAAAGTTACATCAATAACCAAATTAACTCTTAGTTATCTGTTAAAAATAAATTAAATAACAACTATACTTCTTCGATATTCAGCTTCTTAGTCGTTTATTGTAGTTGTAGTAATCAATTACAAATGCTTATATTGAATTAATTAAATGATTAATTCTCTGTTTAATTATCTATTTATTATTATATTATTTGTAAATTTGTTAATTTAGATTTCTGAATGGTGATAGGAACTTAATTAATTTTCAAAAATAACAATGTTAGAATAGTTACTAAATAGTGTACATTATTTGTTGAAGTTGTTGTTGATAGATTGGTTTCAATAATTGATATTGATCGATCATTGTTTCAATTTATTCTATTAGAGGTCATCATATTCATCATCTGGTACAGGTGGAAGAGCTCCAGCTTTTTCAAGTTCCTCTTCTTACAGTCTAATGACTTCTGGATCTAATGCAACTTTTGGGATCCTTAGTGGGGCTGACTCTACTAATATTAGATCTTTATTTCTTATATAGAGGTAAATGAATGTTAAAATACTTTAAATATAGTAGAGTATTTTATATATTTACTCAACTAAGTTTCAGTTTAGTAATTCAATTAATGCTACATCTATTGTATAATATATTTATTTAATGAATATTATCGTTAAATCTATTAAAAGTTTAAATTTTTTTTCTTTAATCTTAATAGCTCTCGATAATATTAACTCCTTACGGAGAATGAGAAGTAATTTATATTTTTATGGTTTGAATCCAAATGAAGCACTCTGGAATCCATTAATATTGCCTCCTGTTGAGTAAGTATTTGTTGCTTGAGTTGCTCCAATTCCTGGCTGTAAATATAAAAAAAAATTCAATTAGGCTTTGATCATATGAAAATATTTCAACTTCTTACTCTTTGATGTGCTTGTCTTTTCTTTCTAGTAACTGTTCCTACATCTCCTCCACCGGAAAAGCTACTTGAGTCGTCAAAAGAATATTATATATAAAAATATTAGTCTAATTAAATTTCAAACGTATTAAGAAAAGTTGCTATTATTAAATAGATATATACCCATTTTAAATTAATTTGTGATGAAATGTTAATGAATAAATTAATCTTGCTTTGTAACAACAAATCCAGATGCCACATGATAAAATAAATACGAAAAAGCATTGAAATTCCTTGAACTACTAAAAAAATCAGTGTAGATATTTTGTGTCCTTTCACAAAGTCAGTATTTAGGGTGAGAAAAAAAACCCATCATTCTGTAATTCTGTTTTAAATCTCATTTTTGTTTTATGAAATGGTATTTTTGTGATGGATGTTGTTTCAGTAAGCACCTTTTTATATAAATTTGAAAAATATTTGTTGTTGTTAATAATTATGATGGTTTTCTACAATACAATATTATTTATGTTTACAATATATTCCAAAGCACTTTAAGCTTAGGTCTTGTGAGACATTTCAATAATACCTTGTACTTGGAAGAAAGGATTAGAAATTAAGTTTTCAATCGTTGTTCTCTCTAGCTTTTGATAAAAGTCGTTGTAAAATCGATCTATACTGCTCAGGACTTTCCGCTTCTAGTTGAGTGAGCAAAAAGTAACTAGAGTGGCTAAGTAAGCTGTATGTTAGATTTCTTATGTATGACAAAATTCAACACTTTGCCAATGGTTATGTTTAAGCTTTTTTTGAGATCATTCTTAAAGCTACCAAATCAGACCTCAAAACTTTACTTCTTTGGAGGCGGCAATCAAATCATGCACTCATGACTCATATTCTTCCCTATTAAATAAGTGGATTGGCACACCTAAAAAGGAAAGAGCAATCAACATCTACAATCAAAAGAACAAAAAGGGTAGACCAAAAAGAGTAACATCTTCGCCTCCATTAATAACAAATCATTGATTTTGTATTTACACTAACTTGACTACTTAAAGTTAATTGGTGCGGTATATGTTCTCTTTAATTGAGTGAACTGAGTTTGTTGCTGTTGTTGTTGGTTCATTTGTTGTGGAAGCCGAGAGTGTTGCTTGGTGAGTAATGATGGTGGTTGATTATACACAATATTCATTCTATTTTGATTGTTTTCTTTGTCTTGTAATAGTTTTTTGTTGTTGTAATAATTCATTGTTGCTTGTAGCAGCAGCAGTAACAGCAACATCACCATTCATCTGTTGTTCTTTAGCAATTAAAAGCTGTTCCTGCTCCTTGGCAGGGACTGCCTCCTCACGCTTGATCAACAATTTCTCTTTGTTCTTTAGCTCCTCTTCCATTGACTTTAGATTTTGATAGCTAATATAAATTGATAACTTATTGATTCTCAAGATGACCCTCTTGTTTATTCCATTCATCGACAAATGATACCTTTTCTTGTGCAGAATGTAAAGTTTTATATGAATGTGAACCACTCAAAGCCAATCGAATCAACAACTCCTAGGTCATAAGGAATATTAGTCAACTGGACTCTGAGAAGAAGACAGCCTCATTGAATTTCGAAATTCTGAAAACGCCAGATAACTTCCACATTGTAGTTGAGATTAAATTGGATACTAGTATTACGATACCATCATATTTACTTGAGAATAGGGATGACGATTATGCATTGGATCTAAATTTTTATCCAAACTCTCTATAGGGATCTGAAACACCTAACTACGATCAACATTTAGAATATATATTCTTAATGGATTGTTCTATATGGTGGTTGTCCAAAAAGAAACAAAATAATTTAGATTTACTGTGAATCTACCATGCAACCCAATTGAGACTTCCATAATTGTGTCGAATATGAATGTTATTGATATTAATAGAAAAAATGGATTAATTATTAAAGCATTAGTTTTAGTTTAAAATATAGATATGTGAAAAAATATTATTGATTGTGATCATGATTAAATGAAAATTTTGAAATTCATTGTGTATAGTATCAGAAACCAAAGGATATCATTGAAACTGTTGTTAATAAAGTCATAAAGATAGTTTTTAGTTCCAGACTCTGCGAACTTCACTCATTATGAGATCCATTGATGTTCCTCAGTTGTGGCACAAATGTCAAGTAAAGTGTCATTAATGTCATTGAGTAATAAGTTGATTGCTCTGATTAAACACAAAGGCATGTAGATTGTGAACTGACACGAATTTTTTTCTATTTTTCTAGGATATAATATTCCAGTTGATTCAATTTGACCAATTGTGATTCCATTCAATACTGTGTCTCTATTAACTATAGTTCTAGAGAGAGAATAGAAAATCATTTTACGGAGTACAGACAGTGATCCTTTCAATTCCTCAGGCCATGTCTCGACTGAATAGTCTCTGAAGATATCTCTAGTGGTCTCAAGAAGACATTTTTGGAGTGATTGGAGAATGTTGGAGTTTGGACCCAAAGTGAGTTGATCAACTTGATGAAGGAATAGTTGGAGAAATCTTGGTATTCCTCCCAAACTTTCCAAAATTGATTGAATTGATAATGGACTGTAGTTCAAATCAATAATTGTTGACCAATTGAGAGAGTACTGTTTCAACATCTGAGAAGAAAGATCTATGGGCATAGGTTCAAGGAGAATTTTCTTGGTACCTATTTTAGAGAAGCTGATTGATTCTGTTGGTCTGTAGAAATAACATCCAGTCAAAATTGGGAGAATACAAAGATGATTGTTATATTGGTTTGTGAGGAGACTAGCCAATTCAGATATGAGTATATTTTGATGGTCAGAGCTGAGAATGAAATATTCATCAATGTGGAGAATGTGTATGGCTTTGTGATTAGTCTGATTGGTATACAATTTGTCAATGTATTGAAGGAGGTGATAAAAACCAAATGGAAAAGGTACCCTTACTACACTACTGTAACTAACATTGATAAGGAAATGTGAAACGAGACATTTAACGAGGTAGTTACCATAGGATTCGGATGCGTCCTTTGGCACAATCAAGCTTGATATACCCGATTTTATTTTCAAAGATAGTGTTGAAATTTTGGCGTTCAAAATTTGATGATGTTGTTGTTGTTGTTGTTGTTGTTGTTGTTGTTGTTGTTGTTGTTGTTGTTGTTGTTTCAATTGGGGACTGAAAGACTCTAAAGATTGGATTGTTTTTTCTGAAAACTCTTGACTATATTATAATATTCCTCACCAACTCTTGTTTTGCCAATTCCCATTCCACCAATGATAGCGGTCACAGTGTATGTCTGCTTGGTCGTAGATCTAATAAGAAAAGACTCTATGTTGCGCATTCCAAGCTTGGAAAGTTTTTCCTTTACATTTTCTCTTCCATAAAATGTTTGGAATGGTGAGTTTTCAAATGATGGTTTGTTAGGAGGGTGGAGTGGATAACTTGTTTTCTTGATCCAATCATCTAGATTCTGAGGTACTAAAGTATATTTAAAGAAAGAAATTAAAGGAACATTGTTAGTATGGTGTCGATTAAATGAATGTTACAAAATTATTTGTATGTTGTGTGAAACAGTTATAACTTTTCTAAAGAAATGAATGTAATAATATTAAAAGATTCAATACCTTGATATTGGTTTGTGAAAGTATTGTTTTGTTGGGACATTGTAAAAATAACGAATGTATGGTAAATAATATAAAGAAGTGTAAACAAATAAATGTGATAAGAAAATAATAGAAAATGAATTAATTTTCAAGTTTTTATTATTCCTCCTTCCTTGTCTTAACTGATTTTACAAAAAATAAAAGAATATTGACTGTCTGAATTTAAAAGATTGTAAATACTTGGTTCTTTATTTGGACTATTAGATAGTGAAAGTTTCATTATTTCCCATATATGTGTATCAGTACCTCAAATAAAGTGGATAGTTAACATTTCTAATAAATTAATATAATCCAAAGTTGAATAGTATATTTTTATAACACTCCAATTGATCAAAGTTAAAAAATGTTTTAATTTTGACAAATGATAACCATACCTTTAATGTATTTATTAAAGTTTGTCTAATATTGAACTTACTACTAGTAATTTAAATTGATTGATCATATTTCCATTGAAAGAAGAAACTTTTTTGTTTTGTTACATTGTATCATTTTCGAAATGTGTGAAATCAACTGTAGATTTAGAATTGAATTTAAAGAGAGGTGATTGATATCGCCAATATTTACAAATATATTTATTTGTTTACATATTTAAACATCATTTTTCTTTGACAATGTTATCGGCTAAAGAAACTGAACAAAATATTTGTATAATGGAGTAGAATAGGGTTTCTTAATGAGGTATAGCTATTAAACACTTTCTTCAAACCCAATGCTCTTAAAAAAGCTACAATACTGTCCATATTAATATACATTATAAGATTCATTCCAAGTGACTTAACAAATCTCAAACAATACCTTAAATTTCAATAAGAACAACCATATATGTCTCAGATCGTAGCTTTTGGGAGGTACTTCAGAATTCTATTGGCATTAGATGCAAATCAAATTCTTGATGGTGTTTTTTTACTTTTTTAGGAAACGAAATACAAGGATATTTCCATTGAGATTTTCTCAAGAATGTTGATGCATCAGCAACACGAAGATTTATGCCACTTGAGTAAAAGATGTAATAGACAATAAGACTAATAAATGCTACATCTATAACAAAACAAAACTCTCGATTGAACTCACTTAGTTCTTTCACTCGAAGGGTTGCTTTGTTTGATGATACACCTAAAATTCATTTGAAAGAAAAGTGGTGAATTAGCTGAATTTCCAAGTACAGTATGGGGCTGGTTGTGTAAAATGATATCTCTAGATAATTTTATTAGTATTGACAATCTTTGGTTATTTAATGACAACTATGGTATATTATTGTTATTTTTCATTGTATATGATTCTAAAGGTTGTTGTAAGTGGTCTATGATCTGAAATCTTGATATCTTGATACCATTTCTATCTTAGGTGTTAGTTATTATAGTATGACGAGTTGTTGTTCTAAAACTTACTTGTGGACTTAAATCTCTTGGAAAGAAATAAGAATCGATCGGGTAGAAATGAGAACCTTTTAATTGTCGGGCTTCTTCCAGTATCTCTGGTGATGTATCTTTGTTGTTAGCCAAGTAGCTGAAAAGCTGGTGGTCGCGCAAATAAATGAAATCAACTCCAACTTCTTGTTGAAGATGATTCTTGTGAGAGACAAAATGTTTGATCTCTGGGTGCAAAAGGTTAAAAGTGGATAGGTACTGGTTGGATTTGAGGAATTGGTAGACGACGCACTTATCTATCAATCCATTGGGTGAATTGAAGTCACCACATATTAATACAGGAAGTTCGTACTCAACATTCAACTGGCGGATATAACTTTCGATATTCTCTTGAACAGATTGAATTTGTGAAAGTCTCAGCACTTCCTCATCGAATTGGTTATGAGGGAATGTAAGATGCGTATTGACAAGAATAAACTCTGCTCCCTATATTCCATCGACAGACCAGTCAGGAAAGATTATTATTTGTTGAATATATAGTATGCACTTACAATTGGAGCCTTTAAGTGGAGGATCACAGCAACTCGATCACCTTGGTCATGAAACTTGAGCAGTTTTTTTGATAGTATTTGGTAGTTCTTTGATACATATATAGCCAGGCCGTCCTTCTTATGACTGGTTCGTTGTAGAAATACAGAGTTGTATCGTGAAGATAACTTGTTTTGGTATTGTGACTCGAAGGCCTCATTAAAATAAAACTCCTGTAAGTTGATTATATCAGAGTTCATTGACAGCAATGTCTTGATGATATCATCCTGTCTGAGACTTGCTGTTGATGGATCAGCATTTCTCTGATAGCAGGGTGCTAATATATTAAAAGTAGTAATACTCAATATATAATCTTTATCAGCCACCAAATGTTGTAATTTTTCATTCTGCTCTTGTACTTGTACATGTAGATGTGGTTGTTGTTGTTGTTGTTGTTGCTTATCTAATATATTAGAAACATTATTACTTTGCATTCTAGCACTGTTCATCGAAGTCAAGTATCGATAACTCCTTATACAATGTCTGTTGCTGCTATATAATGTTGTTTTATTTAGTTGTCTATAATTATTAATTGGAGGCTTTAGTTGAAGTGGTTGTAGCTTTGAAGATGATGACTTGGTTATAAAAGTAGCTGTACAATCTAATAGGCTTTGAAGATGATGTTTATTGTGTGATTTTGACAGTAAGGAACTAGAATTATACATATATATAATCAGTGATAATGATTGATTGACTAATGAATGATATTAATTTATATTTTCTTTTGATTAATATGAATATTATTAAAACTATGATAAGCCCTGACTGCGATGAAAAGACGACAAGTTAGTGGAGTTTTCTCATTTTTAGCAAAAAAGGAATTGCAAAAATTCATTCATTTCAAACATATGTTGATTCTTTGTATCACCAGAATTTTGCAAGAGTGACATTTTAATGAATATGAGTTTTGACATTAATGATTGGAACTAATTATGATGATAATATGAGGAATTGGGGAGTATTTTCATTTTATTAATGTGTATTTGAAGATATCCACAACATAAATTACTTATATAGCTGACTTAGGTCATTAATATCTTCTATATTTACATTGAAATGGGTAGATTATATTTTTAAAATATAAGAGGTTTTGATTCATCTGCTGTTTGAATGTCCAAATCCTGATTCTTTGGTGGTTTTACTAGTAAATTGAGACCGCACAATACTAAGAATAACTCACCAACAATCACTGGTATAAGAATTGCAATGTATGGAAACGAAAAATTTGAGTCCAGCTTCAGTGTAAAGAGTATCTTAAAAACCAAAGAGCACATAATAATGAACTCGAATGAAATGAGCTGAAGGATTGAAAAGTTAGAGTTATCACGAGAACCAATGCTAAATAGCAGGAGGAAGAAGGCAAAACAAGCTATAATTGCATCACCAGTGAATAGCGGAATGAAACAAATTGCCCATGTTAATTCTTTGTCATGGTTGGCATATTTGAGTGCAATCATGACGATTGATGGTGTAAGAGTTAGTCCAGCAAAAAACATCGGTAGTCCACCAACAATATACTTTTGCTTACGGCCTGGCTTCTCGGTGGTCTCTCTCATGCATAAACCAAATAAGAATGAATAAAGTCCAGACAGGGAAGTCGCACCACTAATCACGATAATTGGAGATATAATGATTATTGGAGTAAGGGCAACTGGTGCGTATTGAAGGTGGACAATCATCATAAATACAAAGATTGCCGCACCAAGCACCCAGACTACCCAAGTGATACGAATGATCCATGATACAATTGTTGAAAGTGCACGAGATGATGTGATGGTAAAAGCAATAAGCAGAATCAAGTATATTGGCGAAAACACTATCCACCAACTCCACTGAACGATTGAATCTAACATCAATCCAAGAAACACTGTGAAAACTACTGCTAATAGGCCACAAACCTGAAATAGCAAACCAATCTTTCTCCAAAACCTTTCAATCTCTATCTTTTTTTTCCATGGCAATCTTTTTTCGATGGGTAATGATGAAGATGTAGAATCACTTCTACTTCTATCATAGCTATTATTATTGTTGTTGTTGTTGTTGTTGCTGTTGTTGTTGTAAAATATGGTATTCGGTGTTGAACTTCCGCTCTTTATATGACCTGTTGCTGCATTTTCTGTAAAATCATTACTACTATCAACTGCACCTGAATAGCTATCATTTAGATTCGAAGAACTTCCATGTTGAGACATTGATGCCTACCTAATAGATATACAATAAATATTTATATTTTGTTATGATCGTTATATATTTTAACACAATAATTGCTGGAACATTAAATGGGTGTTGTTGAATGAATTGTTGTAACCAAACAAAAATGATGCACTTCCCTAAAATACTTTTGAAAAAAAATCTTAGTCTTTCAAGAGAATGAATGATCTGGATTTAATATTTTTTCATTTTAAGTTTCAGTGGATCATTATCTTTATAAAGAGTTCGAAATTAATTAACCTAAGATGGAGCACTGCCCATCTTTATTTCTTCTCACTGGTAAATCTTTCATTTTGATTAGAATAATTGTACATTGTTAAATAATCTAGATTAAGTCCAAATGGAACTTTTAGAGTCTGGTTAGTTGGACCCAAAGCTAATGTATCTACCATATACTGAGAGTAGATGATTAAGGTCGAATCACTATTCCCAATCAATTTCTCAGGTTTCATTGTTTCACCAGATCAATAATAACTACTGTGACATGTACAGTGTGTTCAGAGCACAGAGTGGAATGTGAATGAATATGATTAAATTCTCATTTGCCAAAGTTTTTACTACATCAACATATATGTATCAAATAGTTAATTCGTATACATTCATCCACATATTAAACTTGATCCCTCAAAATAGTAATCAATAAATTGTAATACATTAACGCCACTTACACTGGTCAAATACCAAACTTTTATTTTAAATCATATTTCTAATCAAAAGTCACAACAAGATCTTACAAAGAAATTATAATATAACTTTGATTTTTATACATTTAGCTTCAACTTAAAGTGGAATCTAACTTGTAATCTGAATAATAATATATTATTATTATATCATTGTAACAAACATTAATGAACTTCCCAAATCGACTCTATTCAACTATGGATGCTTCTAATTAAACAGAATTGATTTGAGAACTTGATTAGTTCTTGTTGTGTCACTTGTATTTTTGTCTTTTGTTTTTTTTGTTTCTTGATTCATTGTCTAGTTATCTTCGTTATCAGATGTTGGTGGAGGCAATCTTTTGGTTTCGGAGTTTACTCTGAAAGATTCAAAGAATTCCTTTTCGTGGAAATGCATATCACCAGCAATTACGAACGAATGGAGAGGTGCACCGAAATCAACATTTAGCAACTCCTCCATGGTTCCACTTGTGATTTGTTGAGTATCTTGTCCAACTCTTGCCATACCAACGCACAGAGTGTCTTTAGAATAAACGTTCTCCTGTCTTAGCTCCTCAATCTCCAACAATTGTTCAATACATTGGTTGATTGTCATAAATCTTGGCTTTTCATAGATTTTGTTACCACGTAGGAGATTAGCGATTGATTGCTCCTTCACTTTGATATCTAAAAGTACTAAGGTATGAAGACCATCGCGACGGTTCGACTTGATACGATCGTAGAAAGAATCTGGCTTACTTGTCTCGGTGAAGAACACCATTGAAATGGTCTGACCATAGGTGTAGAGTTGGAGACCACAACAGCCAATGGCATTCATGATGGATGCGTTATGGATGACCTGATATGGGATAGATCTCTCTTTTGCACGCATGACCAAGTCGGTATGAGTTGTGGCACCAAATGGATCACCAACTACCAAGAAAGATACTGACATAGTACGCGACTCCTCGAGCATTTCCTCACAACCAGACTCTACCATTTCTCTATCGGCCAAAATAATATCTTTTCCGTAATACTCTTTCATCTTGTCGATGGAGGTGGAACCACCCAACAAAGAGGTGTAGAACTCCAAATAGACCTTTTCCGAAGACTTTATGGCCTCTAATCCCTTAACAGTGATATCCTTTTCATCGCCTAGACCCAAACCAATAACATATAATACCATTCTTAAGCTGTTTCTTCGTGATGATGTTATTGAAAAAACAAAAAACCAATGTTATTCAGTTTATGTGAAATATATTATGCTCGTCTTTCGGTTTTCAACGTTACCAAAACAGCTTGAGAGGAATGAGATTTTCATAAATTTTTTTTGAAAATTTGAAATTCAATTTTTTTATTGATAGAAGTGCTTGCTATGAATTAACAACAGCAGTGTCCTGCTTAAACACACCAAAACATCATATAACTCTATTTTATTTATTTTAAGCCATTATAGATTATATTGATTGCAACTAATCAGTAGTGTCATCCAACAACAAAGTAGTAGTTTTATCTTCATAAGAAAATAGATAGATAGAAACTTAATAGTATTATTGAAAGGACTCCACATTCGATTTGTAGCATATATCTTGCAAGAATTTATAAAGCGATTTCATAAATATAAGAATGATGCAATTAACTGATATGTTAAAAGATGGTGCTAAGCACTTCTCTGGAAGAGACGAAGCCATTCTACGTAATATTGAAGCCGCCAAACAATTGGCTGAAATCACACGTACATCAATGGGTCCAAACGGAATGAATAAAATGATCATCAATCACTTGGAGAAGTTGTTTGTTACAAATGATGCTGCCACCATCATCAAAGAATTAGATGTTGTTCATCCTGCCGCCAAAATGTTGGTTTTAAGCTGCTCAAATGCAAGAACAAGAGGTTCGTACGAAATTAACATAATCTCATATCTACTTTGATATTAATTGATTTGGTAGATGGGAGATGGTACCAATTTAGTTGTTACTTTGGCAGGTGAGTTCTTACAAAAAGCTGCAGCACTTTTGGAAATGGGATTACATTCATCGGAGATTATCTTTGGTTACCAGAGAGCAGGTGAAAAAGTACAAAGTATCATTGAATCTTTGGTAGTTCATACATTGACTGATATTCGTGACGTCAATGAAGTCAAGAAAGGACTAAAGTCTGCATTGGCATCTAAACAATATGGATATGAATCATTCCTCTCTGATATTATTGCAAAGGCATGCATTCAAGTACTCCCAAAGAAACCATCTAACTTCAATGTTAGATAACGTACGTGTAACCAAGATCCCAGGTGGTGGTGTCACTGATACCACCGTTTTCAAGGGTTTGGTTGTTGCTGGAGGAGCTGAAGGTTCCATCAAGCGTGTAGAGAAAGGAAAGATTGCCGTATTCGCCAGTGGAATAGATATTGGAAAGACTGAAACTACCGGAAAAGTTTTAATTACAAACGATACTGAACTCTTGAACTTCTCCAAAGGTGAAGAGGAATCTATTAGACAGGTAAGAGATAGTATTCAACATTAATTATTCATTGTAGTATTTACTAATATTTATGTTTAACTCATAGACTATTCAAGGTATTGCAGATGCAGGTGTTAAAATTATTATTTCTGGTTCGTCAGTTTCAGAGATAGCTCTTCATTATATAGAGAGATACCAAATGATGTTGGTCAAGTTGCCATCAAAGTTCCAATTGAGAAGACTTTGCAAGACAGTTGGTGCCACTCCATTGGTCAAATTAGGTGCTCCAATTCCAGAAGAACTCGGTTATTGCGATGAAGTCTATGTCGAGGAGATTGGATCAACCAAGTGTGTCATTTTCCGTCAAACTCGTGAAGACTCTGAGATCTCATCTATTGTCGTTCGTGGATCAACAAATAATATTCTTGATGATATTGAACGTGCCATCGATGATGGTGTCAATGTATTCAAGGGAATGTGTAAGGACGGTCGTTTCTTGGCTGGTGCTGGTGCTTTCGAACTCGAGGTATCACGTCAATTGCAACAATTTGCAGATGCCACACCAGGTCTCGCTCAATACGCCATCCGTGCATATGCTGAGGCATTTGAGATCATTCCACGTACTCTGGCTGAGACTTCCGGTCACGATGCCACCAAAATCATTTCAAATATATATGCTGCTCACACCAAAGGAAATACCGATTATGGTTTGGACATTGAAAATGGAAATACCAAGAGCTCCAAAGATATGGAAATCTTTGATCTTTTCATTGCAAAGCAATATGCCATCAAGTTGGCCACCAATACTGCTACAACTGTTTTAAGAGTCGACCAAATTATCATGTCCAAACCTGCTGGTGGTCCAAAGGCGCCAAAAACAAAACTCAGGAGATGGTGACCCCGATTTTTAAATAAATTAATAAATCCAAAAAAAAAATACAAACGAATACAAGTATTGCGTAAGTTAACTCCTATTATTATTATTTGATTGGAGCATTTTCCCATGTTAGTAGATGAAAAATTTATATTTGTTTTGGTTTTTTGTTTTTTTTTTTTGAAAGAAATTGAAAGACAAAGAATAAATGTCGATTTGCTTTTTGTTTTTTTTTTTTTAAATAATATTACTATATATTAAAAGTGATTGTTTAATTTGATGGTAGTGTTTAAGCTGCTGTTAGTTGATAGTAGTGTTTTGTTATTAATTTTATCCTATTGTAATATACAATTCTTTTCTTTCAAATCCTTTCCTTTCTTTTGTTGAGCTGCCAATTCCTCTTTGGATGGTGGGAACAAGACGACTCGACCTGCTTCTTCGAAAACATTGGTTAAACCATCTTGAGTTAGCGCTGAACACTCACAGTATTTATAGGCACCAATCTCTGCTCTCATTTGTTCTCCCATCTCTGCTGTAATTGGGTCTTCACCATTTACTTTTTGTTTTGAACGTAAATCTAATTTGGTTCCAACTAATATAATTGGTGGAACTACTTCCATATTCGCTGTGATCTCTGCGTACCACTGTAGATAGTGATTAGATTATTGCTATTGTTTTTGGTTTAGAGATGAACATACCTTCTTTAAAACATTTTCGAAACTAATTTGAGAAATCAATGAAAAACATATAAGAAAAACATCTGTACCTGGATAACTTAGTGGTCTAAAACTATTGTATTCTTCAGAACCTATATTGATTAAGGTTATTAAAACTGTCGTTTGTTTGTATGAGTTGTTTGATTGAATCTTACCTGCAGTATCCCAAAGTCCTAAATTTACTGGTGTATTATTTACAATAGCATTTGCATTATAATTGTCTTTCGTCACATTGAGTTAGACTTGTATTCATGAGCGATATCAAAGATGCTACTTACCGAATACAGTTGGGACGTATTCACCTGGAAAAGAGTTTGTAGTGTATGAAATCAAAAGGCATGTCTTACCAACACTCATATCACCTACAACCATAACCTTGATATCCTTTACCATTGTTTTTTTTGTTTGTATACACCTACTATACAGCTAGCTGTGTGTTGACTATAATATATTATATGATGATAGTGATGATGATATGATTGGATGTGTTAATGTGTTTCGATGTAGTTCTACTGCAAAAGTATAAATAGAGTGGAGCTAGGTTGTATTTTATATCTTCCCTCTTTCAAAATAGAAAAGATAACGTATGGGTTAGGTGATAAGATATAATACAGTATATATAAAAGATAATAGTTTAATTTATATATAATCAATTAAAAATAATATTTTGATTAAATTTTTTTGTTGGCTTGTTGAAAAACCAAAACTAAGTCAATCTAATTATTTTATTTTTTTATTTATTTATTTTTTTTTTGTTTTGTGATTCTTATTTTGTCTAAAAGAATAGTTTATCATTATCATGATCATTGTACAAATAGGAGTACTTGGTTTCACTAAAGTACCATAGTAACTCTACATATTTCTTAGTCTTTATTTTATTTATTATCATTATCATTATCCATTATCATTATTTTATTTTATGTTTTTTTCTTTACTTTGAAGAAGATGGCTTTTTTAGCCTTTTAGACAAATGTTGGCAAGATTATTTGTTTTTTTATTTTGTTTGTTGTTTTTTTGCAAATTATTTTTGTCTCTTTGATATTTTATATCTGAAAAGTATAATAAAAAATAATGGAAAAGATAGATATGAAAATCGATTCGAATATGTGTTTGTGTTAACACGAAGGGGTATAAGTTCACAATTGTAAAACGATTTAAAGATGACTTCACTTGGGAACAATCTTTATTCTAGCAATGGAATTCTCCAAATTTCTAATAGTTTTATTCATTTTTATTTGTTGTTGTCTAAGCTTGGTAAATTCAACCTCCAAAGTATCTCTTTTAGATATCAATGGAAATTATATGGGCATTACAACTTCTCTTACCGTTGGAAATGTCACAGTAAAACTAATTTTAGATACTGGATCTCGATTGGTAATAAATATCACCCATTGTTCGCAAATATTATTCTAATCACAAAAATAGTTAATTGTCCCAAAAGAAAATTGCAAGGACTGTAGTTTAGAGAAACCTTATTATTATCCTTCAGTCTTTTCAAAGGGTATTCCATGTTCATCTCAGGAATGTGTTGCGATTTCAAGAGTTGAAAATAATTGCCGTCAAAGGGAAAAAACTGATCTTTGTCTATCCGATATTTCTTATGCTGACGGAACTAGGTGGATCACTCAGTCCTACCGAGATATTGTATATATAAATGGTTCAATAATACCAAACATATTTATTTCTGCAATTGTAGGAGATATTGGAAGAAAACAACCATTAATGGGATATGGTATTTTAGGTCTAGCAAGATGTACAGATATTTATTGTGTCCCAAATATTGTTCACACAGTTTCAAAATCAATAGGAATTCCAAGTAGGTGTTATTCTAGATACATTTATATTTACTTTCACTAATGTTTAACCATAATTAGATAAATTTGGAATCAGAGTTGAAAAAGATTACAATGGAGTTTTAACAATTGGTGAACCTGATTTAAGATATGGCGAAGTAATAAATTATACACCAATTATGACAAACTATCCAGATAAATTCTTTGTCATGCCCAAGTCTATTACTATTCTTAAAAATAATCAGATTATAAGTGTACCATCAAAATTAATGTCACCTACCATCATTGACACAGGTACTTCATTTTCCTATTTCTCTCCAGAAATATTCAATTTGATAGGCAAAGATCTATACAATTCTTGTGAATTGAATAATGGATGCGAAAGGTTTACTGATAAAGTTTGTATTACATTATTCATTTTTTGTATTTTCTCATTTTATTAAAAGCTTTTTGTTTTTCAGTGCTTTATAGTCAATGATACCAATATTTTCAAACATTTCCCTACTATTGATATAGAGTTTGAAGGGAATGAAAGCCCATCTATAAACATTCCAGCAGATATATATATGACCTCTTCACGATATTTACCAAATCTTTGGTGTATTGGAGTTACTAGTGGAAAAACTTCCAATAAGAATTTAATAGGTTTATCTTTTATGAGAGGTATGTATGTCGTCGAATTTTAGCAATTTTTATTTATTAACATTTTCTTAAAGATAATTATATTATTTTTGATTTAGAGAAAGAAAGAGTTGGTTTTTTAAAGAAACCATATCAAAATAACAAATAAAGTAAAGATTTATTCTAACCATTTAAGTGTACCCATTAATAAAAATTTCGAGGGTAAATCTCCTGGACAAGGTGCCAAAAATGATATCTTTTTTGTTTCCATATTGATATCAGTGCTGAATGATGTTTTGTTAGTTGTATGTCAAGTGTATTAATGCATTAACTTACACATATAGAAATCCAGCAACATTGCTTTTAAGGAGAGATTGTGAATTTTTTGCATAGGAAATTGCAAGAACAGAATGAAGCATATCAGGAGATGGTTGTATTTCTTGAAGGGCAAGTGGGTCTATTGTTGAAGCCGAGCCAATAGGTAGAGCAGTAGTTGGTGCTGATGGTCCACCACCTGTTCGATATATACAAACATCCTTAAAATCTACAATTGTGATATGTGGACATAGATCACCTAAAATACCATAGAAATACTCTCTAATTCTTTGCATCCTAGTTTGTTTTCTAAAGAGGGCCGATCTTAAATAGACTCCACCTGATTTTTGAAGCTTCATTACTTTAATTGTAGGAGAAGAATATTCTCTCACGAGATCACTGTATAATTTTTCATTATCAATTACAACTATGATGTTTATACGTAATAGATTAATGCTTTCTCGAAGGAGTTCGTAACCAAGTCCTTCTATCCATCCACAGGTATTGACTATCATACCAGATACACGTGCATTATCTGATTGTTCCATACGTTTATCGACTGAAATACCCAAGCTTTGAATCTGTGCTTTGAAGAGATTGGGATTGATATCCAAAGATGTATGTCCATAGAATTGAACGAATGGTACTGTATTTGTAAGTCCCTCCTCAATATCTACTGGTCGATCAATAAGTGTTGCACATAGTGCACCTGGTAAAGTGATGCTTCCTTGTCCTGGATCCAAATCAATAAAAGCAGGATTATATCCTAATCTTGCTGAGTATCCATAAGTATCTTAGCCAATGTACTCTTACCAACATCGGTTGGACCTGCAATCAACACCTAGATTAAACTTGTTAGTAGTTATTTGATGTGGTTTAATAATAATAATTACAACATACTCTAGGACCTTGTTGATTCTTTTGATTTAGGATACTCATACGATGTTGATCCATTGCAGAGTGAATATTGGAATAAGACAACATTGGTGTACCATTTGAAATATAGGCCTTGACATTTTCAGTTACCTCAACTTTACATCCTTCCAGGTGAATATTGCTCCTTTTACATTATTTAAAGTATATTCTCTGTTTAAAGCCAACTCTGTACCGAAATACTCTGCTGTACCATCAACTAGCTACAGAGTGATTAGTCAGTATAATATCAAACGAGATGATCAAGACTCTAATTTACTTTTATTTTCGCTTCTTTATCTATTTCAAATCTAAGTTCATCTTCTGGCTTGAGTATGTAGGGTAACCATGCAAGCTGTGGTGTTTGAGATTGTGTATCTTTTGGGGAGTCTGGATTATTCTCAAACATTATTGAATAATAGATAATAAATTGATAAAATTAAAAATGATCCATCTAACTAAATCTTGAAGTATTCTATATTAAACAGTTTAGAAATAACTTTATTTATTATTTTCATCAAATAATTGAATTTAATTTTAAATATCTTTAGATGTTTAATTATATTTGAAGATTTTAACACAATAAAATAATTTTTTATATTTAAGAAACGTTTTCGAAACTTCAACAGCTCGATTAGCTCAGTCGGCAGAGCGTGGTGCTAATAACGCCACGGTCGCAGGTTCGATCCCTGCATCGAGCAAAAGATTTTTGCAAAAAATTACCGCAAGCGAACTGGTGATGATAAGTTTGAGGTGATGTAACAACAACACAATTTTACAATAATTTATAAAAATATCAATTTTACGAAAAAAACACCTTAAAAGGAAAAACCGAAAGAATCTTAATCAGATTAATAATTTACTACAAATAGAGAAACTAACTAAGTATATTATTTAATTTGATTAAGGTAATTAAAAATAAAGATTAATAATTTACTACAAATAGAGAAACTAACTAAGTATATTATTTAATTTGATTAAGGTTCTCTATTCAGAGTTTAGTTTGAGTTATATCTTTTAATAACAATAGGTCTGATCAACCTATTATTTATTAAACTTTTTTAGTTCTTTTTTTATATCTAATACCTCAAACTCCCCGGGGAGGTAATTAGACATCTATAATATATATATACATATCTACACACAATTATCATTATTATTATTATATTTCTATTTAGCTATAATACTTATCTATATCAAATGACAGACGAACAAGCAAATACCACAGTGGAAAAGTCAACTCCGACTGTTGCTAAGGGGCTTTCGTATACTGAGTGTCATAATATGGTTATGGAGGGCTCACCACTCAAGAAGGATTTCTACACAGCGAGCGCAGTAAGAGATCTACTTACATTTGTCGAGACCTTGGTCAACAATCTGAATACTGATCTGGAAGATGCAAGAAAGACAACAGCAACAGCAGTAAAAGAGTTGGAGCATAGAAATCAACACGTCGAGACACAAAACATGCTAATTAACGAGTTGAAACATCGTATTAAACAAGCTGAGAAAACCGTAGAGGGACCAATGAATACCTCATCACGATCTTCAGTTCCTGTAGAATTTCATCAACAAGATGATAATTCGTTAGTTCAATCGTCTTCGAATCAAAGAGCGAACGAAGCATTATCTTTGTCGGCTCTACAAGAACAAAAGGTAGCCAAGGTCACAGAACCTGAAATCAAAGCCTTCCGAAAGTGTTTCAACGATATCAACAAGAAATCAACGGCGACATTCAAATCCTACTTAACGTTCGTTGCTTCTCTGGATGGCAATCAACCCTCTGAAAGAGTTAGAGCGGTAATACAAAACATCGTCCAACATATCAGTCAGATTCAAACCAGCTTCAGTTTGCTAGACGACGCTCAACGCAAGAAATGCACTCAATCATGGGATTCATTCTTGAACTGGATGGTTGATAAGTTCCATAACAGGACAATCATGTTAGCATATCTGGACAGCCAAATTAGGTCTTTTAAACTCAACAACGATTTTGGAAACTACATGGAACTCATGGAACTAATTACAGAGTATCACAGAACCGATGTCCCGATATTAAGCTTCTGGAAGCTCTGGCCGCAGCTATTACCATCCCTGGTAAGCTGTTCATTATCAACGCGTTCAAAGACGCTAACTACGTTGGCGATGCTACTCTCCAGTCGTTTTCCGTCAATGGTGTCAAACTAGCTACCAGACACCTTGGTCTTTGGGAAGCCTACCTCAAGGGTCGAGCCGAGGCTCACTCAAGCCAATTCGAAGTCGATAAGCAAAGGCAGGACACCAAGCCCACTCATAAGAAGAGAAGTTCCACCTTTTTTCGTGAAGAAAGAAAAGTCGAGGAAAAGAAGCCGGAAACCGATAAGAAAGCAGAAGGCGATAGGAAGCACGAATCCTCCTCCTCAGATAAACAGTCTAGCTTCAGGAATAGACAACAATATCCCAAGAAGGGAGAAAAACCCAGTACAAGTTAATGGACTTGTCTGGAAGTCCTCTGGCCACTACATGAAGGTAGTCATCGGTGGTCGCGAGGAAAAAGCCATGATCGATTTGGGCTCCCAAGCCTCACTTATCGATCCGTCTCTACTACCACTATTAGGCTTATCCGAATCTCCATGCCGAGAGTATCTTAAGCCTATCGCGCAGGTGCAGGGTTTCTACGCCAACTCCTACACCAATGTTAAGGTGACCATGCCTGGTACCATTGATAATATTAACTATCCCATCACGATCAACTCCAAAATGTTCGTGGTGAAGAACAACCATGGGATCATTATCGGAAATAACCTCTTCGGTTTAATGGGTCCCATAGCACACCTCTTTGATGAGGTGCCGCATCTAGCAATTCCAGTTTGGCTAGATGGGCAAAAGAAGAAGCTAGCTTTTGCCAAGTTACCGGTCATTTCTGTCTCTAAAGGAGCACCTAGAACACTGGTACTTAGGAACTTTACCAAGCACGATTTGACGAAAGTTAATCCGAGGTCTGTGGTGGCGGTAGCGTCTGCGCCTACTCCACCAGCGAAGGTCGACGCAGCTGTAAAACCTGATCTTAATACAGCCTCAGAAATCGTCAACAATGATAAAGATCCGCCGGAGTCACTTGATACAGTAGTCTCCGAAGACCCACCTCAGGTTACGACGCCCGAGGTCGAGGTTACACACGATTCCGTCCCGGATGTCGATAACACAAATGATAGTGTTCCGGTGGACGATCACACGCACGACAACGTGGATCTTACGGAGGATCGTAGTGTACCTGATGATGAAGTGTACGAAGACGACGAACCTTTCTTCTCATCATCAGATCCAGAGCTCGAACGTATGGCAGTCGCTATTCTCGAACTTTATAAGAGAATCATCGTGGACAAACTGCCAGACAACCACTCTCCGGACAGGAAGAAGTTCAATATGGATATCATCCTCAAAGAGAATGCGAAATCTTTTAATATAAAACACGGGAGAAGATCACCTGAACTCGAAGCTAAGATTTCGGCGGAGGTTGCCAAGCTCTTGGATATAGGCGTGGTGGAAGAAGCTCCACCTAATACTGAATTCTGTTCACCGCCATTTTTCGCCAACAAAGGCACGTCTAAAGAGAGGATGGTTATTGATTTCAAACATCTTAATTCACTCACTCTCGATTATGTGTATCCTATGGAAAGACTCGATGACATCATTGAATCTATAAGCGGAGCCAAGGTTTTCTCCGTCATCGACGCCAAGAGCGGCTTTTATCAAATGCTTCTTAATAAGGCGTCTAGAAGGTACACAGCATTCTCGGCTAATGGAAAACTCTATATGTTCACTAGACCTTGTTTCGGCTTAAAGAACAGCCCTGCTTACTTCAACAGATGGCTGCAGCACATACTCGATCCTCTCGTGAGAAAAGGATTCGTCAGAGTATATGTTGATGACATTCTCATCTTCTCTAAGTCAGTTGCCGAACATGAACAACACGTCAAAGCAGTACTCGACCTACTCGATAAAAACGACGTCTACATTGCTAAATCTAAATGTCACTTGTTCAAGACATCTGTTTCCTACGCTGGTCATATGTTATCCGACAAGGGTATTAAGCCTTTGTACAACACTGTACAAGGTATTCTAAACAGAACTGTTCCCACCACTGTTAAAGAAATGAGATCATTCATTGGTGCTGTCAATCATTACAGGAGATATTTAGATCGTAAAGGCGAACAACTTGCGCGACTCACAAACACGATATCTTCTAAAAACAAGAAGCTCAATCTCACTGATCAGGAGGTTGCAGACTTCAACGACATCAAAGCTGAACTTTGCTCCTCTAGATGCTTGATGTCACCCAACTATAAGAAGACGTTCCATGTGTATACAGATGCCTCGGATGTTGGTTCTGGTTTGATGATTGCTCAGCACGACGACAACGACAACTTACGTCCAGTCATATTCGATTCTAGAAAGTTTGACTCAGCACAAAGAAACTACAGTGCCAGAGACAGGGAGTTACTGGCGGTCATTCATGCCGTCACTAGATATGGTTATATGCTCAAAGACCGACCGTTCGTACTGCACACGGACCACAAGAATCTAATTTACGATTCTCAGTCTGATCTGGATAATCCTAGGCTTAATAGATGGAGTGAGATCCTATCTAGGTTTAATTTCCAGATTGTTTATATTCCTGGTTCTACGAACGTGGTCGCAGATTATCTATCCAGAGCGCCAGAGTTCGAATCCCCTTGGGACTCTAATCTTATCAAGGATATCAAAAGCTCATATACATCCGAAGACCTTCCCAGATCCACCAGGGATTGGTTCGATACGTTCAAAAGAAGGGTGGATGCAACAGTTGTCAACGATCTACACTACTGGATCGATGGCGAAAACCTCAGGTTGGTGGTTCTGGACAGCTCCTCAATCGAATCTATCATAGCGGAAGCACACTCATCGTTGTATAGTGGACATGTGGCCTACGCTAGGATGGCTGCCAAGTTGTCAAAATCATACGTGTGGCCTCAGATGACAGCAACCATCACCAACTATATCAAGAAGTGTCCTTTGTGTCAGAGGTCATCTATCAAGAAGATCAAAGAAGGTTTCCTCGCGTCACTACCACTTCCAGACAGGCCGTTCAAAGATATATCTATGGACCTGTTAGCTCTACCGCCGGCTGAAACCGGTGAAGACAACCTATTTGTGGTTGTTGACAGATTCACTAAATCTGTCAGATTATTCCCTTGTACCAAGGACGTTACAGCTCAGCAGCTTGGTCATTGGTTCGTTAGAAACATTGTAGCGAAATATGGTGCACCGTCAACAATTGTTTGCGATCGCGATCCGAAATTCACTTCAGATTTGTGGACTACTGCTATGAAAGAAATGGGATCTCAACTATGCATGACACAACCAGGTCGTGCACAAGCAGATGGGCAGACTGAAAGGTTCAACAGATCGATTTTGGAACATATCAGAAAGTGGACAGACAGGAAGCGCTCATGGGCGGAAGACATTAGTTTCGTCGAAATGTGTATCAACAACAACGTCAACGCTACAACTCAATTCACACCTAATCAATTATTGCTCGGTTACGAAATCAAACTACCATGGAATGCAGGTACATTTGGTTTATCTAATTACAAGGAATGTCAAGACATTTACAGACTCGAGGCCAAGACCAATGCTCTTGATGGTCAGATCCGACAGGCCAAGAATCACGACAAAGTTGTTAAGAACTTCAACACATATAAGATTAACGACTTGGTCCTAATCAGAAGATCCAGGCTCAACACGCACAAATCCGGCGAGGAGAACGATCGTAAACTTACTCAAGCATGGGGTGGACCGTTCAGTGTTGTTAAGAAGCTTACTGATTTGAACTATGTTGTTCGACTTCAGAATAAAAGAACAACGGACCGTACCGTTCATGTGGATGACATGAAGCCTTACATTGGTGATCCTACCAATACCCACATCCTAGACGTCGTGGCCATTCTCAAGAAAAGAATCTCTGGTCGCGGTACCGGTTCCACAACCGAATATCTGGTCAAGTTCGACACTATCAGCGACGACCACAACAAATGGATCAACGAAAACATCCTTATCCAACACATACCTACGATGATCGAAGCTTTCAACAAAAAAAAGTAACAGTCATCTTATCTCAACCTCAACTCAACTATACTTTAATCTCAACGACTGCATATTCCTCTTCTTCAACTAGCTCAAATCATGGAGGGGATATGTAACAACAACACAATTTTACAATAATTTATAAAAATATCAATTTTACGAAAAAAACACCTTAAAAGGAAAAACCGAAAGAATCTTAATCAGATTAATAATTTACTACAAATAGAGAAACTAACTAAGTATATTATTTAATTTGATTAAGGTAATTAAAAATAAAGATTAATAATTTACTACAAATAGAGAAACTAACTAAGTACATTATTTAATTTGATTAAGGTTCTCTATACAGAGTTTAGTTTGAGTTAATATCTTTTAATAACAATAGGTCTGATCAACCTATTATTTATTAAAGTGAGCTGCCCAACAAAACTACCCTTTTAATAGGACCAAGGCAGAATAGCTGATGTGGTATGGTAGTCTGCTTGTGACGCCTTGGGTCGTGGGTTCGAATCCCGGGTTTTCCAGTTTTTCCCCATACACTTCCAGTGAACCCATGTACTTTCAAGTCTGTATGATACCATCCCGCCATGAAGAATATGTAAATTGACAAGCGAAGCCCTCAACTACGTAAACCATTGGTGTACTCTTAAAAATCTTCTGTCGCTTCGAAATACTTAACAGTCCACTGTTGAAACACCTTGCTCCAAATAATAATAGGCAGTCATGCCTCTATAAAATGATGGTCATCACAACCGGCCTGTGGTTGTAAAAAGAAATCTGTAGGCTTCTAAACCCTACCTTAAATAAACAACTGTATGGTTATAACAACAAAAAAAAAAAAAAAAAAATTTAATAGTCCCAAGCGAATCCCTCAACTACGTAAACCATTGGTGTACTCTTAGAATCTTCTTTCGCTTTGAAATACTTAACAGTCTAAACCCCACCTTAAATATGGTTTAAACAAAAAACAAAAACAAATTTTAATCGGTTCTTCTGTAGTTCATTCTGGGTGGCTAGAGTCCCCTAATATACTCTTGCCTTGTATATACTAATATTCTATTATCATACATAATATTTATTAAATTCAGTTACATTATAATACATTCATTTTGGTTTTGAATTGTTGGACGAGATCTTAAAAGATTTTGGTGAGCATCTTCAAATTCAACAATTCTTTCAATGGATACTTCGGTAAACCCTTCGGTTCTGTTCATTAGGAGATATCTGACAATATCACTATGATTATTGAATAAGGCACCATCAATTGCATTGGTTGTGCACCCTTCAGTCCGATTCTGGTGTAAGAATTTCACAATTTCGATGTGACCATTTGTAGCAGCTTCATCCATGGCATGTTGTGAAAAGCTTTCAGTGCGATGTAAATGTAACCATTGAACCAATTTTAAACTACCACTGAAAGCAGCAAGGTCCATTAATTCTGTTGACAGTTTTAGAGAGTGGTAGCCTAAATATCGATCTTTGATATAATCCAGAATATCAACTCTAGAATGTAAAACGGCCATATCAAGAGTGGATTCATTACACCTATGAGTTCCAAGTTCAATTAAAAATTTAAATACTTCAAAAGAATCGTTTTCAATTGCTGTATTAATAATATCTCCATCAGATTCTAAAATGTTTTGCTCTGTGTCGTGTATCCACTTTACAAGTTCCAGGGATTTTCCTTTTACAGCAGAGAGCAGGAGTTGCGAGACTTGTGCTATTTCCTGATTTGATTCTTTCATTTGCTGGTATAGCCATTTAACTAGTTCAAAATGTCCTTTGCTTGCAGCAAGACATATAGATTCTTGTGGAAACCTTAAAGTGGGAAGAAATCTTTTAAATAACCTCAACACCTCTAGGTGACCTTCCAATGCTATTAGGACCAGCATAGGTTCATCTGCTTCGACCGACTCGAAATTACTTTCTAAAATATATTCTACAACTTCTTTTTTTCCTCTGGTAGAAGATGCATGCAGAGCTGCCGAGAAACTTCCTTCTGTTCTGTTCTCCAAGAGAAATCTTACCGTATCAATATGTCCGTTTGTTGCAGCCAAAGTAACAGCATTACTGGTGCACCCTTCATCTCTAAATTGATGTAAGAACTTGACAACATTTAAGAATCCATTTCCGGCAGCTTTATCCATTGCCTCAGGTGTTGCTAGTACTTGATTATTATGTAAAACTTTGACTATATCTAGATATCCAAGCTCAGCTGCACAATCCAGCGAGGTATAGAAATAGGAGTTTCCAATTGTAAAAGGTGAAACTAAATCAAATAGATAGGTTATGATTTCTATTTGTCCCGTTTTGGAGGCATTGAAAATTGCTCGTTGAATATCGCTGTCATCTTCCAGATAATAATTCTCGCCAAGTAACCGTTTGAATTGAGCAATGAGTGATTTAACATTTTCAATATTTCTTGATTTTACTGTACCAATCAAAGCATGACCAAAATCTTGAGGAAAACTCTCCAAGTTTTGCATTAAATATTCGATCAACTCCAAGTGTTGATGCTGAGTTGCTTCGCCTAGTTCCAAACCACTGTAGTGTTTCAAGATACCACTCTTAACAATATGCTCGTGCCCTCTCGAAGCAGCAAGGAAAGCTAGCTTGCCTTCCACATCGTTATCAAAGTTTATAGCGTGATATTCATCTGAAGAAAGTGCCTCTAAGTATCCATAGTAAATCAAAGAATAAGTCGATCTATCCAGTCTTCTCCACTTAATACTTTGTGAGCCATTCCATTGATTTAAATGGTGAACAAATGAAAAAATTAATTCTCTTATAGTTATGCTCTTTATAAGTCGAATAAACAATGAATATGATCTGTCACTTGACATCTCCAACAATAACAACACCACAATATTGGGTATTTGATAGCAAAATAATTGAAATCTTTCTTTTTTTTTTTTTTTTGTATTTATTAATATTGAATTAACAAACTTTTTTATTTAAAAATAAAGAAAAACACTGTGGGAAGGTACTTCGGAAGTCGAAAAGGTCGGTCCTTTTTATTTATTATATAGTTTAAATCGCACACTATATAAAAATAATACAATTAACTATTTTAGATTACGATGACTGGAATATGTTGATCGACGTAGGTGACCAAGGTTTTAAGAGCAGAAATAATAATGGCTGGGTTTTGGACTGGGATGAAATGAGTTGAAGTGGCGTCATGTAAATGTACGTTTCTGGTGGACAATGAAGCAAGGACATTTTGACGATTGATCCAATCATCACCATTGGCATCGGCAGTGAGGACTACCAATGGAATATTGGAAAGTGGGTGAGCGGTTCCCATAGAAACGTAGGTTTCATTCAAAAGAGCAGTCGATGGGATCATGATTTGAACTTCTTGGAGAGCACAGTTGAAGAACTTCTCGGAGAAGAAAAATTCATTGCTAGCGGTTTGAGCGGTGACTGGGAAAGAAGCTCCCAATGGGTTGGTTGGGATATAACCGAGGTCAATTGTGATGACACCAGCTTCGGCCAAAACTTGGACTTGACCAGATGGAAGGAGTTGGAGCAATTGCTCAATGGTTCTAGTGGCACCAGCCAAACCACCTGGATTCTTTGGATCGAATGCATATGCAGAGTCAGTACCATCAATGGTGAGGAGACCAACTACTTGATCCATATATTGGAGAGCATAGTTTTGGATGTCGATTGAACCCCATGACCAACCAACCATGATATATGGTGCTTGAATGTTGGCAATTGACAAGGAGTTGTGAAGACGGAAAACAAGCTCAGTTGACATGAATGGGTATGGAGCTGGGTCGGACCAACCATAACCATAACGATCGAAGACGCATGCACGTGAAACGTTCATTGAAGAGAAATTTGGCATAAGTTCGGTCAAAACGTTGGCAAAGATTAATGAGGAGAATGGAAGACCAGCATCGAAAATGGCAACTGGTCCAGTGGACATTGAAGTGTTTGGATTTGAGTAGCATCTAATATGCATTTTCAAACCTTGGAATACTGGGAAGTAGCTGATACCATTATCGTTGGTACCAATATAGTTGATTGTTGGGTTGGCAGAGCTAACAGCCAAGAAGCAAGAAATTAAAGCAATGAGCAAGATAATATTTTTTGATTCCATTTTTGATTGGAAAATTGTTTGAGATACTAATATAACAGAGATGATTTTTAAATTAATGGTAGTGGTAGTGATACAGTTGGTTAGGCTCAAGTAAACTTTCGAAAGACTCTAAAGCTAACTTGTTTGACTGAGATTGGCTATATTAGGAAACAAAAAAAAAGAGTATTAATACTTTGTTAAAGATTTAGAGAAATGAAACAGTCCACATTAACAAGTGGAGGAACAAGATTGTGTATCGTAAATATGGATGAAATTAGATTTTAATTCATTAAACACCTCTTTTACTGATATGTTATTTGATCTTATTGTTATTAAAGAAAATGATATAATTATGGTAACAAACAGAATATTGGTAGATTCAATGAGCTGGTGGGAGGTAGGCATATTACTCCAAAATGGTTTATACTGAATGTGGAGAATGTGGAGGATGATGATCAAGTGTTGTATTATCTAATATACATTAATTTGTTATAACCAATGTTATTTTTAGAACTATCATCATCAACTAAACAATTTAACAATCAATTATATTATCCATCAGCTGTGTGATGTTAGTGAGTGGTTGGCTATTATTTTTTGATTTTGTTGTTTTTGTGGGGAAGTTGTTAAATGATTGCACAGGAATATCATACATCATCATTTTCAATGACTGAAAACCACCCACACTAACTTATAAGTATGGGTAGATATTTGATGATGAGTTTGTTTATAATCGAGAAATTGAACCATAGAACGCTCCTACTACTTCTCTTTTAAAGTAATATACAGTAATATTCATTTGTATTAATGTATTGCCTCATTGAAGTGGTATTGATGCTGCTACAAACACATGCTGAAATCTAAAACAACTACCCTCCAAAAATGATCAACATCAAAGATGGGATGATGCTGTCCATTGGCAATAACACCATTTTGGTATTATATGTGTGGTGAAAAGAGTTATTGGATCAATACAAACACAACATCTAATGGTTTGGTGAAAACAAAATAAACTTGAATTATAGGAATGGTGGGGGTATTCTATCATTGGTATAAGGCAATAGGCATAGAGAACAATGCCAATAACTTTATATCTATAGATTTATAAATTTGGTTGATTTGTTTATAGTACTGTCACTGATCTCCCATTGCTGAATCATCGTTTGTTCCTTTTTTGTAAGGTGCAGTTGATTGATTTCAGAGGTGGCAGTATTGACTAGAGAATACTAAAGTTGCTCATAATATATTTATCCTTACCAGAATTAATGGAGGTAGAATATTTAAAAATTGTAAATAATAAATAAATAAATAAATACATAAATACATAAATAAATAAATATTATTAAATAGTATGGTAGATTTAAATACAGTAATTTAATGATTGTTTCCAAAACAAATTGGCAAACAGTTTGAACAAAACTATTTATATTATTATGAAAAATGTATAATTGCACTCACTATACAATTTAAATGTAGAAATGATCATTGCTGTTTAACTACACAACACTGGTTTTACGAATGATACGATACTACAACTTTTTTAAATTTACTCATTAAACAGACATCAACAATATCAAACAATTCACCAAACTTAGAAAATGTTAAGAGAAGGGATGAATAGTGATACCGAACTGTATAAAAGACAAGTCCTTCCACAGTCGATTCCGCTGTAATGAAAATTAAATGAATCGATTGGTGTGTGCAATACCGATAATGTTGATGAGAGGGAGATGATTAAAAGAAAGATGGAAACAAAAGGTAACACAACATTAAATACACATATACTTGAAGCTGTACGTTGTGTGGAAGTTATTAAGTGGATAATAGTATACACAAATCCACATCGAGACACTAAAGAAACACATAGTTAGAGTCGACAGAGGGATGAGTTATAATGTCTTGGTAGTTTCTTTTAGGAAAACAAAAAACAAAACCAAAAACCATTTTAGTTGATGAATGTAGAGCAGCTGAGATTATTCCATTTCTCAGGGTTAGTTGAAATTACCAATAGACAATCTGTGATTTAAAACTAAAATTATAATATCCATCTGATCCACATCAATGGATTTCCACAAATATATAAAAGCACGGATCAATTAAAACACTTGTGGTGTGGTATGTGGTGTGTGAAGGATGTGGGTAACGGGAGTGGATGGTTTGTGTGTTTTGGTTGTTGTTTCATTGTGAGAGAAGTAACAATGTGTTGTTGATGGGACTTTTACAATATTATTGTTTGGGAAAATCAAAGTGAATTTGTATTGGTAAGAGGGGTGTGAACTTGTTTGATTTCCATAGGTGAAATGTAACAAGATGGTATTGGGAAAACATGGAAAATATGAATCATGTCAAAATATGTGCTGATTACATGATTTATAATAGATTTAACGATTGGATACTAGGTTAATCACGATTAACCAATCTATACAAAATATTTCCAAATAAGGTGTTTCATGAGAATATATATAAAGATAGTGGACGATAGTAAAGATGTTGAAGTGCAAATTGTGGTTGACATTCAAAGTGGGTTAAATTACTTACATTTAAACTTTTTGATTGGAGAGCAGAACTAATTTAATGGTATTGATTGTGATTGGACAAAGGCAGTTGATTACTTTCTTTATAATTACAAAGACTATTGGCTAAAATTATGATAAAGAGTTGAATGTTTTGTTGTTGGACTATGAGACTGATTGGTAATGTTACAGAATGATTACTACAGCTGGGTAGTAGTTGAACTGATGTTATTGATTTAGTAGTACAAGAGTGATATTACAACGGCTTTAATGATACAATAAGATGTTAATATTTAATTCATTTGGTTTTATTTCCAAAAAATCGATTCTAATGTGACAAAGGTGAGTAGTATTACAAGAAAGATGGATGTCAAATCGAACGATTTCAGATGGGGATGATATAAAAGTACAAAAACAATTATTTGATGATAGGAGCAATTTTAATCTGCCAAACAATAACAAGATTAATTATATAGGTTCCAATTATAAGGATTGACTTGGATTTTAAAAATAATAATAAATAATTGTTGAAGTTTAACTTTTAATATTATAATTTATAAAAACTATAAATAATATCAATGTTATTATTATTTATTATGATTATTATTATAATGATTATGATGATTATTATTATATATATTTATTGGTTATTGAAAGTATTTGTTAGAATTGAAATTTTGAACTGGTTTTTATGGAAGTTGATAGCTGTTATTAAGAGACAAATCAATAAGAAAAACAGAATTTCCACGCAAACAAAACAAAGAATGTTGCGCACAAATTAGTGTGAAAGTTTTGTTGAATAATTATGATTATAATAAGAATGCAATAGATAGGAGGGTATAATAATTCGTTGTTCTACGATTTCGACTTGTTGTTGGTGTCAAATACTAAAAATAGTTGACATAGGATTATTGTTTGTGAAGAAAATAGATTGTGATATTGGTGTGATTTTCAAACAATACTATTGCTTGCTTTTGAGTGCTCATAAAAACAAAAACAATAGCTCTATTCTAATAAATGAAAACAATACTGTCGGATAGCTCACTTCCCTTCTTAATGTTAGAAGTAGAGGTAATATAGAAATGCACTAGTGGGTTATAAGTATTTTTTATTGTTGCTATTTACTTAAAATCACTGAAAGTGCTAAGTGATTGCAACATTAACAATACACCAAACTATAGAATCTATAGATATCAACAGCAACCATATTTAAAACAATAATTGCTAACGGTTGATGTTGTATCTTGCCTATCACATTTCAAGATTTCTATAGAATCAACACCATATACATAGCATAACTACCTTCCAATAAAGAGCAGTGCCATTAATCTTATTTAAGCTTGACTCTCCATCGGAGAAGAACAAACCCCAATGTGTGTTGATAATATTGCTGTTTCAAGTTAATTCAACTCTGTGATGGAATCATCTTGTGAAAAGATTGTGTGTTGAAGGTGTGTGGTGGTAATCACCCGTGATTTTGAGTGGGTGAGTGATGTGTGTGTGTTTGTAAATAATAAACATCATAATTAATATAATAATTGAACCACGCTATCGACAAAGTAATCTTCATCATTCAGGTAATTCATTTGTTTGCAAAAATATTAAGAAGCTGACTGATGCTGAAGAAAACATTCGCTTAATTATAGATCTATCTGCGCTTGGTGCGAATATTATTTATAGAAAATGAATGGAAACAAAATCGAAAATGATCTAAATATTATAAGTCATTGTGTCCAAGTGATTGAACATCAATAGTTGTAATAAAGGTGAATACGAAATTTCAATGTGATAGCCATTATTAGGTTATTACGGTTAGCAGTATTTGTTCAACTTGATTACTGTGAACACTCGATAATAAAGAAATAAGTGACTGAAATCATAATGATGCAGAATAAAGTTGAATCGATTTTTGGTTATACATAAATACTATAACTATATATATACATACGTCAGTTAGTTATTTAGCTAATATTATCTTAAGAGTAAATAACTGATTGTTTGATTGTTTGTTTTATTGAATGATTGGGTTCCAGACTATGAACTTAAATAGGTGACTCTCAGGCATCTAATTTCTCATCAGCTGATTAGAAATTCTTGATGTTTTAACAGTGATCCAAGAATGGAATTGATTGATCATGGTGTATATTATGAATGGTAATACCAAGAACATACTGGTAATATGAGAGAGTGGTGTGACTTTATGCCACCACCACAAAACAATTCAAAGTTTAGAGGGTGGGGCAATATTGAGCCTCACCCCTCCCTCACCCCAGATCGTTGGGGAGTGTAGTAACAAATTAAAGGGTGGGTGTCAAAAGAATAAACAAACTAATTTACTTATAAGTTAAAAAGCGAGAAAGATAGGAACCTTAGGGTGGTCGACGATCATTACAAATCAGTACAATGAATTTAATATGCAATAAATCAACACACCCAGTCAGTGGTCTCTTTTTGGAGATGTGATAGAGGTCTATTGTTGTGGGGATTGGTATCAAAAAAACATTATGATATAATGGTCTACATTGATTGAGCTTCAATCACAAATCTTGACCACACACAACCAAGAGCCTATGAAAATGAATTCATGGATTGAATTGTTTTTGGTTGGTTGTTATTATTGACACATGAAGTTATTTTAAAATTGTGATTGCATCTAGAGCTTTATTTGATTGGTTTGAATTAAATTTGACAAACAATTTATCAAAAAAAAGTCTAATTCAATCAATTAAATTATAAAAAATATGAAACATCAAAGACTCCGCCCATATGAATGATTGGGTGTTCCACCTTGTGATTTCAATCAAATTTAGGCAAAATTAGGGTGTGTCACAAGACATAAAATTGTTTTTTGAAAGAGTTCATAGGTTTTATGATTAATTCTTGTCTCGACAAAACGGTTTAGGATATTTTTCTTTTTTGTTGTGTTTACATTAATGGATATTTCTTGATCTCGCACCCATAGGCAGTAGGGGTGAGTGAGATAACAGTGTGAAGAGGGATTTCGATTGTTGGGAAATTTTTCGATGGGTGCTCCAGTGATATATCCATACAAACAACGCAGAGGCGCAGGATGACTTACTATGAGAGATGTGTTTCTCGCTATTTAACGTTTCATGTAATCGATCAGAGTCAGAGATAGATGAGAATATTTGAAAATTAATTTCAAGATTGTAAATTCAAGAAATAATGGGAGAAAGAGAGAATTTTGTGATTGGTTAGTAAATCTAAAAATGAACTATAGTCTCTTTGGTGCATTAATAGATGAGATAAGTGGTGGTTGTGGTGTGGATGTTTAGACTAAAAACAACACAACAAAAGTGTACACCACTTGTAAGGGTTGTTGATGACCTATTTTAGGATGAGAGTTTTTCAAGAAGTGTAGGAACATCATGTTTTTGTGAAGTCTGATAGTGGCTAGGAGTAACACGGATATAATTGTGTTATTATTATACATACTTCTTTCAAGTTCTAATATTACAGATTCTAGACGCTGAATAACATCAAGGTAGTTCTCACCACGTGGAATACGATAGCCTAGTTTATCATCAGAATGGGCACCAAATTCGTCTGGCATCTTCTTTAGAATTTCTTCGCGAGTCATTCCGACCCATTCACCACGTTCAATGTCATCAAGTTGACGTACATGTACTTTTGGATGAGGGATATACTGAGCTGTACGAATGGCACGTCTAAGTGTTGAAGTCCAAACTGTGACTTCCTCATTATTTTTGGTGTGTTCTTCTACCCAGCTTGCGAGACGATGGGAGAAAGTCTCACCGGCAGGATCTAGATCAGAGTCACCTCCTTTTCTTCCTTGCATTTTCCACTCACTAGCACCGGAACGACATAGCCAAATTGGTCGTGGACTAAGGTGCAAATTCATTAACAAATACATAATTCTACCTGGTAGATATCCAGTGATACGGTTGGCAATGATCTTCTTACCAACATCATATAGCTTTATATATTGAAGTGAGTCATCATCTATTGGGTTGTATTCCTTCTGATAATAAAACAATCTTTCCTTAAAATGTTTTGCTGCTTCCACTTCACTGACTTGATGTGCATAGCTACAACAATAGATCAATGCTTAGTAAAGATAAGTCGGTGAGACGCTTTGAATTTACATACTCTGGTGATAGTTTCCAATTTTCCAACATATTTGCTTCCATTTTTGATTGATCAGTAAAGATTGACTCTACAAATATAACCTTGTTGATACCTTCACGTTGACAACGTTGTGAAATTAGGTTTCTTCTGTCATTGGTTAGATTGGTAGCATCATATATACCAACTTGTGCACCACTGTTTAACCATGACATCATATCATCAATTGCTGCTACTGCCATATGTAGTCTTACACGTCTGTATGCCATATGGCATTAGTATTTAATATTTAATTCTTGGGTCATTAATACATACGAAGCATCAATATTCCCGGGGTCGAAGAACTCTGCAGGTTGTTGAGCACCTACTCTGATTCTACGATAGTCACCAACAGTGAATACTTTTGCCAGTATTCCCATCCAATTTAAGAGATTTCTAATCTTTCTTGCAATAAAAGTCTTTCCAGATGCAGGCATACCAACCATGACAACCACAATCTTATCAGACTCGAATCCTGTATATACATAGTTTCTTCTTTTACCTCCACAATCGCTATAACATAGGGGCTATTAGTTTTACGAAATGGGTCGGTGACAGTGCTAATTAAAAAGTATTACCATCGCTTGTATTCTTTCTCATCTCCAATATGCAACCTGGATATAGGTCAGAGATATCATCTAGTTCATAGAGTATACGTGTTAATCTGTGCTTAATAACAAAAGGACTGAGGGTATCTCTGCTAAACTCGGGAAAGTTTACGACGAATATATCATTTAGGTCTTCAAGGGTGCTACCGGTGAATAGAATAGACTTCATCTTTCCTCTCACTTTGAAGAAGATCACCACTTCGTGTGCATGTTGTTGAGATAGCTGTGAGTGCTGCTGCTTACTATCGTCATTTGCACCACTGCTGACAACATTATTATTTGACAATTCCATTAATCAATTAGGTTTATATTTATTATAATTATAAAACACACTATTTATCTGAGCATTATGTTTGTGAACAACCAGACAGTCAAAATATACTCATTTTTTAATTTAATAAAAATCTTGATGATATAAATTTTTTTCAATTATGTTTATTAAAGGTTTTCCCCAACTATCAACAACTGTTTCATCATCATCATTATTATTATTATTATTATTATTATTATTATTAGTAATGTTTGCTTGATTTTCATTTACTTTGTTTAAGATGATCTCCTTTGAAAAGTCAAGTTGTGGTTGTGTTGCTTTCAGATAGCTGATAATGTGGATCTGCTTCTGGTTGTTGATTATAGAGTTGACAAATTCTTGGCTAACAGTTAATGATTTATCTTCGATGTAGTTGTCTTTGAGATACTCGTAGAGAGAGATGCTTGAATTGATTGCATATTCCAGAATGGTACTCGAAATTGTAATGCCAGTACCAAGAAAGTTGGTATCTAGCAAATATTGCATTATTTGGAACATTTTATACGCAATTGAGAGTTTCATAGCAAGCTGGTAATCAAAATTAGATTCTGGAAAGTGTTTCGATACATCTAGCAACATTTTCACCATGAATGCGTTTCCATATAAAAAGCATTGGGTAATGTAGAATGAGTCCGCTCCCCTAGTCTGAAGCAATAGTTTTGGAGAATTGTAGATCTCCCAGTGGAATAAAGGGTTTAAGTGCTGTTTGTAGTTTGAGTATACGAATGAAACGATTCCAACCCTGTTATACTTTTCATGGCCTTGTGAAAGATAAGATACTATTTCAAGATTTCCTGCTAATTTAACAATGGTATGATTCTCATTGTTATGGCTAGGGAGGGGTCTGTTCTTCTTAGTGTAGCATTCGTTTTCCATGAATTTCAAAATCTCTATCTCAGATTGGTATGCAGCCATCGAGGTGAGTGAGACATATGAGTTTATCCAGTCACTGTCAGGGCTTTCCTCAGCAATGAATTTTACTATGTTGTAATACTTATTTGTGATTGCCCAAGACATACTATTGAGGTAGCTCTTTTCACTTCTTATTTTGTGAAGGTATTTAACGACATCAATATGACCATTTTTAACTGCGTTGGTCATTGCAAGCGAAGATGGTTTCTCTTTTCTTGTCTCATGAAGAAATATGACCGTTTCAAGCCATCCATTTCCAGCTGCAGCATCAATCGATTCTTTGAATTTCGTTTTTTTGAAATGTTTCGAGAGGTATTTGATAACATCAATCTCACCATTTACTGCTGCCAGATACATTGCATCGATTGTGCATCCTTCTTTTCGATTTTCATTCAGGAATTTTGACAATATTCATATGACCATATTGTGCAGCTGTGTCCATAGCAGTCTTGATGAAAAGTTCGCTGTGATTATAGTGGAGAAACTTTACAGTTTCGAAATGACCGTTCTTGATTGAAGCAATGAATGATGAAGGTGAAGCTGATTGTTTCTTTTCAATTCTTAAATGTTGGATGATCTCCAGGTTTCCTGATTCGATAGCATCGTTAATAGCGTTCTTTGCCAACTCTGGAGTGTAAAATTTCTTCAAAAGATCGATTCTATTGTATTTAGCCGCCATTCTAACAATGTTCCTTGGTGTCGATTGTTTATATTTGGTGATGATGTATTCTATCATTTCGAATTTGCCTTTGCTCGATGCTATGCTAAGTGATTCATTAAAATCTATATCTTCTTTGCAGAATGGTGATAGCCATTCATAAATTCCAATATGTCCATTCTTTATTGCAATTTCCATTAGGCCACTGTTTATAGTTTTATCGAACAGTTGATTACTATTGAATATTTGCTTGATTAATTCCAGATTTTGATTTTGAATAGCAATGCTTATTGAATTCATTATCTCTTCAGGTGAGAAAGTAAGAGATTTTGATTTATTTAATAATAAATCAGCGATTTCCATCTTTAGATCTGAATACACACCAACTGCCAATTTTGTAAGGAGATTCCTTTTCTCATTTATGAATTGGTCTACATTGTGAAGCAAAAGGTATTTAACAGTGTCCCATTGATTGGAAATTTGCTGCATGAGTGACTTCATCGCCATAAAAGAAACAACCAATATCTTTCAGATATTGAATGACCGGTATTCTTCCTTTGGTTGCAGCAATTCTAGATATCTCTAGAAAATAGGTAATATCTGTTGATTTGTTTTCGAAAGGATTATGATTCTTCAAAAGATCAAGGTATCCGTATTCGACCAAGAGCTTTGAGCGACAACACAACTGACTATAATTAAATGCTCTATAGTTAAGCTTTAAATGAATTTCTTGAATGAATTTGAATACATTCAATCTGAGGACAATATTATTGAGTATTTGTTTAAATAGTTGATCCATCTAAAAACTAAGAACATATATATATATATATTATATCTAATATTTTTATTTACAAAATATGAAAATAAACAGACGAAAAAAACTTTATCATAAAGAAAACTACTTGTAACCTCCATTCAAATTTTTGATTTTTTTGGTAATAATCTTATTTTAATTAATAATTAGTTGTATTTTGTAGATTATTAATAAATAAATAAGTTTAATTGATTTAGAATCAAAAATCTTGTTTATCAATTTCAAATATGTTGTTATTAATATGTTTTATAATTTGAATCTATTAATCTATGTCAAAAAATTAGAGAATTGACATTGTTTAAACTTTGAAGGGAGGGTGGACAGTGTTAATATGGAATAGTGCTATTATTCAAAAGTTCTTTGACTTCGCTTGGAATGATAGATACTTCAAGGAAGATTGAAATATTGTCAACAATTAACTTGGTGACAGATGTTGGAATTGTGTTTTGTTGCAAGTTTGGCTTATAAATTAATCATTGAAAATATTTTATTTATTTTTATAGATAAATTAAACTGTCTTTGATGGTTTGAATCGAAGATCCTTGGCAAAACACCTGTTGGTTTCTTAATTCCATCACATTTGTAAATATTCACTGAATGATTTTATAAATAAACTTGATTTCAGACTCATATTAAAATGTTTTGTTATGATTATTTATTCAATTTGTAGTGAACAAAGGTGAAATGATAGTATAAATATAGTGAAAGTGGTGTTTGAAGCCTTAATATTTATCCGGCATCATGATCTTTGAAAGAATCGCATCTTTTTCACCTGAAGATTCGTTCATCGAAGCATTGCTGAGGGTAACAAATGCATATTGAAAAGCTGCTTTGACACGACCAAAATTGAACGACCCAGCAGCTACATTTTTTCCTGGTGCAAATGGATCACTAACATAGAGATAAGTTGAGAAATCTCTTGTTATCTTTTCCCCTGCTGGTGCGTTGGTGGTGGTATCTGATGTTGAAAGTAGATCATCTAAAGGGAAAGTGTACTTTGTTTCTTCTATTGATATACCAGTCTTTTGATAGTTGAAATTGACACCATAATACTCTAAAAATCTCATTAATGCACAACCAATATTTAAACCAGAAACATGATCGGTATAGTCACATTTACATGGTTTGGCAAATAGTGTTGGACTATTGTTGTTACTGCTGGTATTCTGATGATTTCCATTCATTTGCTTAGCAATGTTTGTTGTGAGATTTTGCTGGCTGGTCGTATCTTGTAGTTGATTTTTCTTTGGGCAATGTTCATTATTCTTGAGGAAACTTATCAACATTAGAACTAGACAATATGAGCTCAATCCACCACTGTAAGTATTATTCAAACCTCTTTCTCTAAGGAACCATTTCAAAACGATAGCGAGTGGATAAAGACCAACAAGAGTTTCTACATTTTCAGATACCAAATTTCTAGCTGCTATTCCAGTGTGAGGCGATGTGGGTGACTCTCTAAACGATATATCAACGGCTATATTGTTCTTGGTGACAAGTTTAATAACAGGAATCCGTGCAGATGGAATGCACATCATTGTCAAAATGAAATTATTGAGATCATGTCTAATCTGTTTCTCCAGTACTTCAAGAAGGAATTGTGCATTCTTAGAACGAATAGACATATTCTTTCCGTAGTTTACAACAATGTCGACATCACTTGAAGGTAGCCACAGTCCAGTATAAAACGATCCATATATTTCCAACTCGGCATTTGACCATAGTCTCTTAACGACTGTACGAATCATTTCAATCACCTGGTGACAGTTTTGTACATGGGGATATGTACGCTCGCCAACATCAGAGACAAAGTCTAATATTTCTTGATGTAAACGAATTGAGAACAGAGGATGAGGATAAGGAAGTGGTGGATCATCCCAAGGTTGCCAATGAACTGGAAGTTGTTGTTGATTTTGTTTCGACATTTGGATCCAGTTGAAAAGTTTGTTATGTCTCCAATCTTTATACTTATCAACAACCTGTATCTCAGTTGTTGACTGATGAGTTGAGTGTTGCGAATTCGGGGTTTCCTGTACTCTCTCAGCTTTTTCTTTTTCTTTTTCTTCTTTTTGCATTATTTCATCTAAGATTGGTTCATTCCAAGCATTTTGTTGGCCATTTGGTAGTTGCTTCGAATCCTGACTATATGGGTTAAGTTTCAGCTTGACTGGATTGGATGAAACGGAAGCATTGCTAGTTGCAGTTGGTTTCCACTCATTGGTTTGATGGAAATGATGTGGATGGTGTGGTGGATGTTGGTTACTATAGTTACTCTGATTGATGGTGGACGTATTTAATTTAGATGGAGTAGCAGACGTAGTTTGTGAATTCGGTGTATTTAGTTGTGGTAAAGTAGATGTTTTGGGTGGAAGTGTTGAGGTTGGCTTTACTGTGGATGAAGTCAAATGTGTAGATGGTTGGCCTGCAGAGGAAGATCTCTGTGGGAATATCACATTTGATGTTCCATTTTGTTGGATATATGATCTAGTTGGCTTAGGTTGTTTATATGTACATGGTTGTTGATTTAAAATTGCCGAGTTTTGTTGATTGGATGTTGTTGTTGTTGTTGTTGGTGTATTATAGTTTGTCAAATTTATATTTAATTTTTTGGGTGACTGAGGTGTTGATCTAACATCGGATGTTGAGGAAGATTTCAAAAGTAAGGAAGATTTAGCAGTTTGCTTGGGTGATGATGGCACATTGATATTGGAGAAGGAGTTAAAAGAAGTATTTGAAGGTGATGCTGTTAAACCTTCAAAACTACGTGACAATGAATCACCTGATTTCGTTTTCAAGGACTTGTCTGAGGAATTGTTTTGGGAAATTGTAAGCTGATTGAACATATCAGTTGTTTCTTCAGTGTTGCTATTTAGAGGTAAATCTTCCCATTCTCCATTGGCAGAGCTATTGTTATTTGTATTATTGGTATTATTGTTATTATTGATATTGCTACTGCTGCTGCTACTAGTACTTCCGCTTGGTGATCCTGCGTTACCAATGATGGAGCGAGTAGAGTATCGTGAGTGACTCATTGGATGGTCATCAATGTCACCTTCTGATCCTAACCATAGCATTCCATCTTCATCTTCAGTTGTAGAGTCAATGGCAACACCGACACCTTTCACTGACTCAACTTCCATTGGCAAGGAATGTCTACGGGGTCTAGTTTGTATAGTGTCTTTCTCATTGTCTGAGTTAGAGGAGGCATTATCTTCGGTTGTAGCAGAAGCAACGTGGTGCTTCATAGTACGCTCTCTACTTGCATTAGATGACTTCTTCTTTCGCTTCTTTCGAGTGCTACTATTTCCAGAGTTACCCGAATCGTCTTTAGTTGAGTCCTTTGATTTTTTCTTTTTCTTTTTGGTTGGAGTGAGTTGTCCGCTGGATGAGGTAGATTTTTTCTTTTTCAAACGCTCTTCACTGCTTATAAGGTCCATAGCTTCTTTGTCGATATAATAATTTTGAAGTTGTGCACCAATCTCTCTAACCAAAATATCAATCATGGATCCTAAATAAGCATGTGTTAGTGGTGATTTAATTTTTTATTTTGTTGAATGTGGATGCAATCCATTTGTTTGTTTTAAATAAATGTCAACATACCTGCTCTCTCTAATGGTGAAAAACACAGAAACTCAATAAATTGAATCGGATTCTGTATCAAAGCTTCTTCAAATATTGTTTTGATTGAAGACATATCATCATAAACTGAAGACATTGATCTGGTCTCCTGTTGATCGGAAATGTTACTATTGCTGCCACTATTATTATTATTACTATTAGATGAAGAAGTACTCGTAGTTCCAGTACTACTACCTAGTTTTAAACTACTACCACTTGATTTTTTCGTTGTAGTAGTTGTGGTTGTATTAGCTATTGTTGATTTACTTAATTGATGTTGCCTAGCACTGCTACTGTTGTTATTATTATTGCTATTTGCTGTTAAGCCAGTTGGTATTTCAATTGAAGTAATTAAAGTATCTTTTAAGATATTTAAAAGAATGTCAAGTTGTTCAAGATAGTCAATTTCATGCTCATTCGATTCGTGGCGAAGTGTTTGGAAAATAGAGTTTAAGCTGTTGTTTAGTTTGCTGGCTGCGTATCTCTCACGTTCCAAACGTGATAGACCATTCCAAAAGTTCTTTAAACGACACTTACGACTATCCATTGCTATGGTCTTGTCCTTTCTTCTGAGAATACTGTTGCTGATACTACTGTCTGTAGGTGTGTTTCCTGAAGTACTTGAGGAATTGTTGTTTGCTGCAATATTGGAGGACGGATCGATACCAAATTGTTTACAAAAGCTAGTCCAAATGAGCTTCTCAAAGAGAGCCGATATATATTCGCCCAGTGTGAAGAAACCCTTTGACACAAACCAATTGGGTGTGGCACACCTATACTCTTTGACTGAGCTCTCGTAAACCATTGGACAAAATACAGAGAGGAATGCACCCTGCGTCAGGGTAGTGAGCAAGTCCAATAATTCGCTATTGGTAATACCATTCGACTCCACTGTAAATGTATCGAGATAGCTTGTAGTATCGCACAATCTAACCAAATCTATTATTCTGTTCAGGAAGAGGTTAATGATGACCACTAATAGAATAGAATGAAACAGAGATAATTACTTTTGTTCTGCATCACCATCCATCTTTGGTAAAAAGAATATGCCTAACGAAGACTCCAGTGATGAACGTGTTCTGAAATCCAAGTGACGCAGAGGGTTGGAAAGATCAGGTTTTATATGTTTTTTAATCTGTTGATCTATAAATGATAGACCCGGTATATTTGGTCCGAAATCATCGTCCATCGGTAGGAAAACGCCATGCCCTTGGTTCTTACACCTCAGATACATTGCACGTAGTTTGTCGCATTCCTCTTTGTTGAAATCAGTCAACACAAAAACACAGATCCTCTGGTTTTAAAGAAAGAAACCAACTCCTAACTTGTTTCTCCATTCCTTTACTAAATCTACTACTACTGATGGTTATTCTTTTCTATGTCTCCTATACCTATCTATCTGCAATCTCTATTGTTATGATTGAGTTTGATTTATAAGTAAAAGATGATACTATGATATTGATATTGATTTTGAATTGGATTATAATTGATTCGAATAATCATCCCTACGTATAGCTGTTTGTTGTGTTATTGTTGTTGTTGTTTGTTTGTTTTGAACTAAACGATGTTGTAGATGTATAGTTTTGTTGTTGGTTTGATATATATCACAGAGCGTAGAAGTTGTTCAAAACACAATGATCAATCAATCAATCAATCAATAGATCAAATTATATATATATTTATATATGTATATGTATCTTTTTATATATAGATAAGATCGCTAGTTATAAATAATACTATTATTGATTGCCAATATATATTATATAGAGCAATTACTTCACTTAGTATCTTAATAAAGTGATGTAATTGTTGTTGTGCTTTTGATGGAATAGTTGTATTTAAATATTTATATATATTAAATTTGATTAATGTAGTTGAATAAAAATATTTTATATTTATTTTCAGCAACAACAGTTTTTAATTTATTTATTATTATTATTATGTTCAATACATATTTTATTTGTTTTTTTATTATTATTATTTTATTATTATTATTATTTTTTAATTAATTTATTTACTATTATAAATAAAATTAGTATTCAAAACATTAATATAAATGATCATCATTATTATCATACTACTATTATGTTGCTGAATACTATTCAATAACTATACTAATCTCTTTTGTTATTTGGTTTGGATTAGTTGGTTGGCAATAGTTGTTTATATGAATGTTAATCAATATTTTAGTGATAGATCTATTAAGATTATTAAATATAATAAATGTATTATTGTATCTTTAAAGACTTATTCTTTCTGATATTATAAATTTATTGGGAATTGATTATGATTTCTTAATTACAATATTCTTTTTATTTAATTTTATATAGATATATCCATGAATGAAACTATTGTTTCTTAATATTTGAATTTGCAAATACATTTCATTACTATATGGACAAGTAGTAGAAATAATATATTCAAAAACCAGTTAACTCAATATTTCAAAGAAAATAGCTGTTTACTATGACAGTAAATATAATAATAAAAGACAATATCAGAGGTCTTATAAATTGAAAAAAGGAATCCTCAATCAATATAACTTTAACCTATTCCTCATTTTCTATTGTAATATTTCTGTCAATTATCAAACATGCAACAATAAACTGTGTAATAATTGATTTTTTTCGTTTTTATGACAAGTTTGAATCAACATAATTAATTTCAAATTAACTTTTTAACTAAATATTATTATGAAAATGGATGTTGTTAATATAGTCAAGAATAATAATGATAGCAATGATATAACTAATAATAATAATAATAGTAGCAGTAGTAATAGTAAATCAAGTATTAGTTTTTCATTTAGTAATACAAATAAAAACAATACATTGTCATTGAATAAAAGGAAAGAACCTGAAAAGAAAGAAGATATATATTTGACTTCACTTGAAGGTACAAAGATTTCAACAAATATACCAGATGAACCTCCACCAAAACCAAAACCAGTCAAAGTTATACCTCTTTCTGAACAAAGACACTCCAATAGTGTAACATCCAACGAGACTGCGACCATCGTTGTGCGTGACAAATCAAAATCAAACAAAACATTCGAGAATATTATACAGTCGGAGCAATCAAAGAAGTTGAAATCAGATAATAGTAGTGATGATATCAACACAAATAGTGAGAGCTTTAAACCAAGTCAACATGGATTACAGATAAAAGAAAAGACAAATGCTGATAAGACTGGCGATGCCAACATGGGAGAGGTTATAAAAGTAAGACCATTGATCGAGAAGCTCGAGGGACTCGATAAATTCAACAACGAAGATGATAAATTTAAGTTTGATATGAATTCGAGACCTGACCAAGCAGACGATGACGATTATGAAGAGACTCCGATTGAAGTTTTTGGAGAAGCAATGTTACGTGGAATGGGTTGGCAACCAGGACAGGCAATTGGTTTGACAAACAAAGGCTTGAACGAACCTGTGCAGTTTGTAAAGAGGCCTGGCTATCGATTGGGACTTGGTGCACAACCTAAAGACATTGATGATAAAGATAAAAAGTATTTGGTCGCTGAGAAAGGAGAAGATGGTAAAGTAAGACATATTGTTGGTTTGTCAGAAAAGTTGGTTTCAATGAAGAATACAATCAACATAGGCGATCGGGTACTTGTGATCAGTGGACAACACGAAGGAATGTACGCTGAAATTAGCTCAATTCCAAAAGATACTGATAAATTGGTCATCGTTTTCAAGTCAAATGAACGAGCAGTAGTTAACAAATCAGATATTCAAATCATTGAAAACAATAATAATAATAACAAGAGTAGTAGTAATAATAATAGTAATAATAATAGTAGACAACCAGTTAAATCAATTAGTAGCAACAGTAGTAGTAGCAGTAGTGGAAGTACTAGTAGAGTTGATGATGAACCAATGTGGTTGAGATCAAATATTTTAGTAAAGATTGTTAGCAAAAGCTTAGGAGATGGAAAATACTATAATAAGAAAGCAAAGGTTATCGATATTGTAGGTGAAAAGCTGTGCTGCTTAGAGCTACTAGACAATGGCTCTGTACTGGAGAATATTAAACAAAGAATGTTGGAAACAGCTATACCAAGAGAGAAAGGATCATCAGTGTGTGTTGTACAAGGAAAGCATCGAGGTCGTCTTGGTTCACTAGTGGAAAGAACCACAAACTCCAAAAAGAGAGAAATAGCAATTATACAGCTCGTAGGTGATCTATCAGTACAGGAATTCGAACTGGATGATATTTGTCAATTTGTTGGAAACAAAGATGTGGAATACCATACATAACCTATAATAAACTGCCCATCAAACTTGTAACTCTTAATTTATACATTATATATATATGTTTATTTACTATAAACTTGTAATCGCTCTTTCCTATTTACCAAAAGGCTTTATCTTTTCATTTACAGTATGAATAAATATTTGATCGTTTGGATGACTAGTTGTTTATAAATGAAAGTTAGTGAATGATTGGTTGGTTGGTTGACTTTAGATTAGATAGTTACTCTTTTTCACCTTCTTCATATGTATAGGATGAGGCTACAGCCAACTGATTACCATCTGAACTAAATGCTAATGCCGAAATAGAAGTTGGGTAGTGTTTCAAATGGAATAATCTCTTTCTATTCTGTCCATCCCAATAATATACATTACCATCACATCCTCCTGTTGCAAATGTTCCATATCTAAATATTATTTATGATAAGATTGGTTAGAGTAGATATTAGTATTTGGGTTCAATCGATGAGGTGGTGGTAGTAGTTACATTGGGTGGAAAGCAATTGTATTAACAGGATATACAACATCTACACCAGCTTCATTTGCACGGTGACATTTGAATGCATATTTCTTTGCCTGTTGCTCTTTTGGATCAAAGTACTCCATTCCTATACGTCCTTCTACTGAGGCAAGTGCGTATCCACTGCCATCAATGAATGTTCGAATGCATCTTGTTTGGAATTTAATTGAAGACTCACGTCTTTGTACTGGTTGAGCCATTTGTCGCGTATCGTATATAGTAATCATTTTGTCAGAAGTTCCAACCACCAACCAATGGGCAGTAGTCGACATGGTGAACACTTGTGCTTCGAGATTGTGTTCGTGTATCATTGAGTAAGTTGCTGCTCTTGTATCCCAAGACTTTAGAATGCCTTCCCAGCAGCCACTGAATAGCAATTGTGCCTCTTCGTTATAAGCAATGCAACGAACGCCCTTCTTGTGTGATCCTACTTCACCAACATTTCCACTATTTACATCATAGTGATTGATAAGACCTGAAATATCACTTGAGAACACTCTATTCTTATCATGATGACTGCAACCATCCAACACAGCAACGTCATGATTGTATTGCCATTTCTGTGTATTACTAACAGTATCATAGCATCTCACTGACTACGAACCGAACAATCATTAGATAGAGATAAGTAAGTAGTTTCAGTTGATAGCTCAGCTTGCTCATACATACAGTATCCCATGATGTAGCTAAAAGTAAATTCGATTGAGGCATATAATTCAAAGAAGAAATACCATCTTGTGGAGGAGATCTTAATTCAAAATAATCTGTCATTCCTAATTGTATAAATATTGACTAATTGAGTGATTATTTATTATTATTATTATTACTATTTTGGCGATTGTTTTAATGCAAAACTACTCATATTGATACTTTAATTTTGAGTGGAATCTATCGCATTTGATTTGCGCCTTTTTCATCAATAGAAATTCAAATTTTATACCTTATGAATGTTGATCAACAAATAATTATTTATAAGATGTAATAATAATAATTGTAATTTGATTATAAGGATGAATACCCATTGTAACAACCAATAAATTCATTCATTCATTCATTTATTCATTGATTCATTCATTGATCAGTGAAGCACAACAATGAGATTACATTGTATTTTACAATGAGATTGAATTTCAAAAAGGAAATAATCAATCTTCATAGAAACAAACATCCACCACCCATCTCCTTACCTCACCTCACCTCAAAAATTAGAAAAATACTAATATTATAATATTATTATTTATATGTTCTAATTCATAATTTTTATTGCATGTGGATTAATAAATATTAAAAAATTAAAAAAAATATCTTAATTTTCAGAGATTCAAAAACTCAAATAATTTGGTTATTTGTTTTTTATCTTTGCCCTTCAAACAAACAAACCCAATTCATTATTTTAAATAAAATCAATTATTGTTATTATTATTAGTTATCATTATTATTACTTATCACTTTGTTATTTGTATAGTTGTTTAAAATTAATAAATCATTATCACTTATTATCATTGTATATTATAGCTTTATATAACTTTTTAAATTATTAATAGATATTGTACTGCATAGATATTTAGAAAACAGAATTATAAGATCATGTCAAACTATCCAGATATTACTACTGTACCCAATAGTAGTAATAACTATAATCAAACCCCTGTTGGTGCATATCCAAATTTGAATACTGAACATGATCCAAATGCACCAATAACAACAACTGCTCCAAATGAAATTAAAGAGGTATGTAAATTCTCTTGATATAGATTTTAATTGCAATATTTTAACCAAACACTTGCTATTATCTTTATTGTAGAACCATTACGAAGGTTGGTTACAAAAGAAAGGTGAAAAGGGTTTAATTCAAACTTGGAAGAAGAGATTCTTCATTGCAAATATCGATAGCGTTAAATATTATGCTGATGAAAAGCAAGCTGATTATAGAGGTAACATCCTTTGGGAGCATGTTACAAACATTCAATTCTCTTCATCTGCTGTTTGGAGTGATAATAGATATTTCGAAATTCAAACTGTAACTATCCTACATTTTATTAGTTAATATGAATGAATGAATCCTGTTATTAATAATACTTTATTAAATTTATAGAATAGGGGTAGAGTCTACTACTTGTTTGCAGATGATCAATACTTCTCATTGAATTGGATTAATGCATTGAAAAAGATACATGCCGCTTACATTGTTAGACGTGACAATATTAAACAGGCCGCAGAGAAACAGGCACAGGCTGAACAGGCTAAACAGGAGCAACTCAATCAACAGAAGCAGTATGAAGAGCAACTAATTCAGCAACAACAACAATTTCAAAACAGCAACTCACCCTATCGTGAATTTACCAATTATATTCACCAAGGATTCTCTCACTTTGATTCTATTGGTACTCCAATCGCATCACCACCACCAGTCGACTCATCACTTCATATTCCACCACGTCCCCCAGGTCCTTTGAGAACACTCGACCATGAGACTGTGAAATCAATTGTACCATCTGAGGGTAAAGACTTGGAGATCTATTATGAATCTACAACCTATTTCGCAAACATCCTCATGGCTAAACCACAAAACGAATATCATATTTTAGCTGCCTATCTCATTCTTGCTACACTAGACTGGGACAATAAGAAAACACAACCACTACCTTACCCATGCACTCCACCATATGAAAGCGATATTGTGTATCCCTACTTCACATACTCATTACATTTAATCAGAACTGTAGGTATATTCACTGGATAAAAATATTGGCCACTTTTATACTTATATTAAATTGTAAACAATAGGAAATAATTAACAAATGGAAAATGGAAGGACCAACATTTATCACTCAAATCGATACATTTGTAAAGAAGAAGAGACAAAACTACTTATTAATTTTAGAGAACGAAGACAGAGAGACATTCCTCAACAGAAATTTATTACTATTAAGCTATGCTCTCAACTACACTATCATTGGTAACAAATTGGCTACAATTGAAGATTCTATTTTGGTTTTGATTGACAGATTCCTTGAGAACTATGAATCACTTCCATCCATAAAATATGGTGCATATCTATGGAAAGAGATTGGACAAGCTGACAAAAACAACTCTTTCTCTCCCTCTGACAAAGCAATGTTGCAATCATTTACTCATTCATACTTACTATATCAGGTAACTACTACTCATATCTGAATTTAAGAACAATCCAATTAATACAATTTATCGTTTTAGAAATTGCATTTAGAGAATAAGAATAATACTAAATTTAAATTAGACCCAACTATAACACAGAAATACGAAAATGTCAGCCACAACTTCTCAACAATTCTTCATCAGTTGCCAATTTTAACACCTTTTTCTGGACATATACAAAGAACCATCGTAAAGATATTCTATCTGTGGCATCGTGATTTACCACTTTGTGAATCAACATCTACCTTTGATGTATCTGTCTACAGGAACTATAAGGTATTCATTAGAATACTCAGCAAATTAGATTCTATTCAATTCACACAGTTGTTTAACTCTGTCAAAGAAGTTCAAGTAAGTCACAAACACCCATATATTTAACATGATGTTAAACTAACATAATCTTATTTAAACAGGATACACTTTTAGAATTATCGAGAAGAATATTGGTGTATTTGACATAAGTAAAGTAGACATTTCACATCTACAGTCAATAATGTCAAACAAATAATAATTTACAACAATCTAACATTTTAATTAATAAAGTTGTATTTTAATTTTTTTATGGAAATTATTTACTATTTTTGTAGCATCTTGTAGAATTAAGTTGAATTCCACAAATCAAAAAGGATATATTATAACTACCAAAACTCTGACTTTTACATCCCCAAATAGTTAAAGATGGTAGGTGCTATATTAAATATTTTTAATGATGGATGATAGGAATGGAGTCTTATCAGACAAGAACTTGTATAACTTAATATAGACTTTTATGTGGATCTGCAAATGTATGTGGAACGACTGAATCATTTGACTATTGTTACCAACTATTCGAACCAGGTTTCACCAATAATAATAGTATGATCAATAATTTACAACTCTTATTAGTAACTATTATTTAATTGCTTATTTAAAAGGATAGACAAATGAATAATTGATTGGAAAAATGAACTTCATTAGGATGATTTGTATTTATGATTCTTTGCCAGGTTTCTTGTATTAGGTCGGAACTACAGCTAATAAATCACTATAAGTTGACAATAACTGACCCACAAAACTCTCTATCTTGCTCATCACTAAAAAATAAGTCCATTTCTTTTTCTCTACTGAATAAATGTGATTGCCGAAATCAAAAACCTCCAAGTAAATAAATATAGTTCTCTTGAGATGAAACACGGTAGTAGACCATGGAAATGTTTACATCGATTTCGATTTCGGTTTCCAGTATTTCAATTTCTTTTGATATTACATTTAGTCTGAGGAATCTTTTATCCATTGAATGAATATATACATTGCCATCATTATCTGAACACATTGCTGAGACTTCATCAAAGTCATCAATGCTATATTTTTCAACATTCTTTGTTGCTATATTGAAACAATAAACTATACTATCCTGATACGATACTGAATAGATGAATCCATTATAGAAGAAAGAATAGTAATCGGTATACAGATAGTTGGGAGTATAATAGTTTTCAAACTTCATTGTCTTTACATTGAATCTATCTATTCTATTGTGATATATATCATTGACGCTATCATATCCTGAAATTAAGTATATGTAATCATTTCCATCATAGCAAACTGATATTTCTTGGCCACCCAAAATACCTGACATTTCAGCCACATGATCAATAGACTTTGATTTAGATGAAAATCGTATAAAGCTGTTTGCAGATTTAGTCGTATTTCCTCCAAAAATAAAGACATTCTCTCCAACGGCAACCATAGAGTTATAAGTAGATCCAGAGTGATAATCTTTCAATTGGACTGACTCTAAGGTATTTCCATTTGAAATATCTATAATTGTAGCAGAATCACAATCGTATACACTGAATATTAAGCTTTTCTTAATTCGCTGGGTATTCAAGTGGAATGAACCCTGAATGGATTTTTTGGATTGCTCAATCTTTTCATCATTGATAAACAACTCGTACTTGGTATTTCCATTATTTGATTGAGTGACTTGTTTCATTGAAAATGTTGATTATATTTAAAAACCAGATCTAAAATTCTTAAATCAATATCCTGCATCGAAACGTTATCTACTCCTGAGTTGTCATAATGGAATAGAGTATTGATATTACTTGTAACGAACTCTACCAATGAAATAGATTGATTGATAGAATTTATGATTCCCAAAGGTAAATATTTATCAGTCGTATCATCTCCTATATCGTTAACTTCAGTTTCAGAGCTCTTGGATTCGTTGGCTTTTAATGTGTGAACAATGTTAACCAAAGATTTTAATTGTTTAATGTTTGAATCTATTTGATCAATGATCCAGTCTTTCTGACTTATAATGGACTTTCTCAACTTGTGCTCTTCAATTACAAGGAATTCATGTAGCTCTGAGAATTTGGTTGATAACTCCAACTCTGTACTCTCCAATGATTGAAATCTCGATGCTTGAGACTTAATGTGGCTCCAAATGGATGCAACCTTGGTTTTGATAGAAGAACTTTCACCTTGGTCATCTAGATCTTCAATGTCATCGGTAACACTTAGTAAAAGTAGTTTTTATGTCATCAACATGGTCACAAAAATGTGGAATGATCTTGGAATTTTTTTATATGATTATTTGAGCACTTGGAGCAAAACAATAAATTACACTTAAAACATATAAACTCTATTTGTTTCTTATGCTCCAAACAAATAAAACTGTTACTATTCATTTTGGTGTTATTTATTAATATAATTGGTTGATCAGCAATAATAATGTTTTAGGTGTCATGATCAAATATAGGGTCATTGATTCTACCCATTCTGTAAATTTTAACAAAATAAAAATATCACGAAAAATAAGCAATATTTATCTTGTGTATCTAAAAAACAAGTTTCAATTAGATAATGTGATGAACTTCACCTGAGAAATGGAAATCATGGAATGATATTGTTTCCTTTAAGATTGAATGTGGAATGAATTTAACATAACTTGAAGACATAAATTAAAGGAGATTTGTGTTTTTAGTTTACAGATAATAGGCAACTGGATAAAATCAACAGCTGACTAATTGATTCATTTATTGTGATATTTAAAATAAATAAAAATATACTACAAAATGCGTTTAGAAGCACTTTCTGTGGACGATGGATGGACCAGACTCGTCGTATTCTTCCTTGGAAATCCACATTTGTTGGAAAGTGGAGAGGGAGGCCAAGATGGAACCACCAATCCAGACGGAGTATTTACGTTCTGGTGGGGCGATGATCTTGATCTTCATGGTGGATGGGGCGAGGGCGGTCAACTCCTTTTGCATACGGTCAGCAATACCTGGGAACATAGTGGTACCACCAGAGAGTACGACGTTACCGTACAAATCCTTACGGATATCAACATCACACTTCATGATGGAGTTGTAGGTGGTCTCGTGGATACCAGCAGATTCCATACCCAAGAAGGATGGTTGGAAGAGGGCCTCTGGGCAACGGAAACGTTCATTACCGATGGTAATGACTTGACCGTCTGGCAACTCATATGACTTCTCGAGGGCTGAGGATGAGGCAGCAGTTTGCATTTCGTTTTCGAAGTCCAAAGCAACGTAGGCGAGCTTCTCCTTGATGTCACGAACGATTTCACGCTCGGCGGTGGTGGTGAATGAGTAACCACGTTCAGTCAAGATCTTCATCATGTAGTCAGTGAGATCACGACCAGCAAGATCGAGACGGAGGATAGCGTGTGGGAGGGCATAACCTTCATAGATTGGGACAGTGTGGGAGACACCATCACCAGAGTCCATGACAATACCGGTGGTACGACCAGAGGCGTACAAGGAAAGGACGGCTTGGATAGCAACGTACATGGCTGGGGTGTTGAAGGTCTCGAACATAATTTGAGTCATCTTCTCACGGTTGGCCTTTGGATTGAGTGGGGCCTCAGTCAAGAGAACTGGGTGTTCCTCTGGAGCAACACGGAGTTCGTTGTAGAAAGTGTGATGCCAGATCTTCTCCATATCGTCCCAGTTGGTAACAATACCGTGCTCAATTGGGTACTTCAAGGTAAGGATACCTCTCTTGGATTGGGCTTCATCACCGACGTAGGAGTCCTTTTGACCCATACCGACCATGACACCAGTGTGTCTTGGACGACCAACGATTGATGGGAAAACAGCACGTGGGGCATCATCACCAGCAAAACCAGCCTTGCACATACCAGAACCCTTTATATTATTGAAAACAAATATAATTGTTAATTTATTTATTCATTGGAAATTATAATATTTGATTGATATACATACGTTATCAATTACCAAAGCAGTTACGTCTTCACCTTCCATTTTAATTTAAGTTTATTTATTTATTTAGTTATACAACAAAGATAAGAAACAAATAATGACAAAATAGTCTCTTTTATAGTGTTTGATCCAAATCAGATATCTGTTTATCAAAAAATGAAAATTAATTAAAAATAATCAAAAGTTCATATGACAAGCCAATTTAATTTTGCCAACCCAATCAAAAGCCCATATTTTTTCAAAGATCATTAGTTTGAAGTCACTTTTGTTGGTTTTTATTAATTTTTAAAGCATACTTTTTTATGATAAAAACTGTTTTAATGAAATTTCAATTAATTTACTAAAAAAAGTAGATGTTGTTGGTTTATATTTTTCATGATATTTTTTTTAAAGTTGAAATAGTATAATTAAAGTCATTGTCTTGGTCCTTTTGGAAAGATTGATAGTTGACATTAATCCACTTTGGTTGGCAGAATCCACTTGCGGATCAGTTAAAGATTTTTGTGGGAACACATCCCAAAATGTGTCTCCTTCTTCAATATCAGTATCCACTGTAGTCAACAATATTTCACTTGCATATTTTAGAAATCCTCTATAAATTGTAGCACCTGTGTCCATCAATCAAAAAAAAAATGGTGAGATGGTCAGTAAGTTATTATTTAAAATAATTAATATGGCTTTGGTGCAAATAAGTTCCCTTATCGATAACGTACCACCAATAATATAGGCCACATCTTTGTTTAACTTGATAATCAACTCCATTGCTTCGTCTATTGATGCAACAATGGAAAGAACACCTTCTTTTTCAATGTACTCAACACCATTTTATCTTGAGAGTCTTTGAAGATGATATTACAATTGAATGTCTATTTGGTAGCAGTCTGCCTATGGAGTCAAATGTCTTTCGCCCCATGACAATTGGATGACCAGTAGTTGTCTTTGCAAAGAATGCCAGATCACCTTTTAGTCTCCAAGGAATAGAGCCATTTTTTCCAATCACATTGTTTTGAGAAACCGCAACAATATAGGATATCTTTACCATTTTGTAGTGAGTCGTTTTGAATACTGAATTGTTTTGATGAAAAATTACAAATAAAAGTATTGTATTTGATTCATATGAATCTCTCAGTAGTATTATAATCAAAATTAAAAGAAGATAGGTTTTTTTGTATTTTATTATTTTTTTAATTTTTTTTTAATTTTTATCATTTAAAGCTGATTATTCAGTAATATTAGAGATGTTGTACATCTATCTTTATAGGTTCCTGCCCTTTACAGCTATTGTTTATTAATTATATATATTTGGTGAATCATAAAATTAGAAACAGACAAAATTTTATTTATATTTGAACTTTATAATGAGTGGTTTTGAAAATAGAAATTTATATTTATTAATATTTATAGTTATTTGGGAAGCGAAATCCTGACGAGGTAGTTCTCACCAGTTTCCATCATGTCACTATCAAAAAACATATCAGTAGCATAGTTATACTCAATATTTATTTATAGTTCAATTTCGAAATATCTATAAATAGATAATATCTTTTTTATTTTATCCCTAAATCAAAAATTACTTATGGAGGATGAAACTATATTTAGGTAATTTTTGAATTAGGGATAAAATACAAAAGTTTTTAAGGAGACTCTACAAGGAAGAAAGAAATTTGTGTATTTGATGGCTTGATGAAAGGTGAATAAAGAGATTTAGGAACTAGTGAATTGATAAAATATTAAGTCAATTGTTGAACAAACCTAAAAATTAAATCAGATACATTTTCATGAATACCAGAGATGGTTAATTCGTAGATAAGAGCATTACCATCAATGAACCCCAATTTAGATTTTAAATCACCTGGGTCATAGTTCATACATCTTGAATTTGTTTAACTCTTTGTTTCCATGTTCCTGTCAAGATTAGTTGAGAGACTGTTGATAAGGAATTATCGGAGATTGTATGTAAAGAATTAGTTGATTTTAATGAATAACAAAGTTGTTGATGAATGAATATAAAGTAGGTGACCAAAATATGCACTTTGCAAGAGTGAAATTTATGAATCAAATTTAATTTTATTCAGAAGAAATAGGCGAAGGTGCTGTAATGGTGCTGAAACTTGTTAGTTTCTTTGACTTTGTGTTTGATGTTGATAAATTTATTTAACATGCAGTAATATTTGGTAATTCAAAAACATTTGGAAAATTTAAAAACTTGGTATATATTAATTATTTATTTAATTGATATAGTAGGACAACCATCTGAATCCATCACCATAACCAAATCTTCTGACTACACTACACATGAAAACTTCAATTGGTCTAACACCTGGGTTGAGTTGAACTTTGTCTTTACCAGTAGTTTGGGTCAATCCCATTGATGCTCTAAACTTTTCTTCAGATGTTGCAGCGATATCTATTTTGTTACCAAGAACAAGGAATGGTACATTTGAGAGTTCGTCAGATGAGAGAAGAGCATCGAGCTCTCTCTTTGATTCTTCGAATCTTTGTGGTGCAGAGGAGTCAACCATGAATACGATGGCATCGACTGAAGTGTAATAATCTTTCCATAATCTACGAGCTGTCTCATGACCTCCAAGATCGTAAGTTCTAAATTTAATATTACCCATTGAAAGTTCTTCAGAAGCTGTTGTGATGATGATGATTATAAATGATTAATAAATGACAACATCGAGATAATTGATATCAATACTTACTTGGGTGGAAAGTTGGACGATTTTGTGAAAGACGACCATCCTTTAAAACACCTAACAAAGTAGTCTTTCCGGCATTATCTAATCCAAGAAATAGAATCTTGGCATTCTTATTGTAGAGTCCTATATGATAGTTGTTATGAGTTAATTGATATTTTATAATAATCTATGGTCATTTGCTTTCTTCTTACCTAGAAAACTCAAAACACCCCAGAACCAATCAAACAAAAACATGTTTATCCTATAGTTTAATATTTATTTTTGTTAATATAAATTTGTTATAGAAAGATAATATATATATATATATATATATATATTAGAGATAACTATTAAATCGGCTTAATATTGAAATAAATAAAGAATAAAAACAAAAACACCAAAACAATCTGCTTTTATTGTTACTGTATCGCACAAGTAAACAAATAATAATAAACAATACAGTTAACAATGTTTGATTTTTTATCTTAATAAAACAAAAGATAGTAATAAAGGTGTTATTTAAATATGTGTTGTTATTTTTTGTTTTTTTTGTTAATATTTTTGTTTTTTTTGAATAATAATAATATTTGATGATGTTGATTTGGTGTGAACAAGGTTGTTTAGAGTTTTATGCATGTGACGTTGATGACCTATGATGCTATTGTACTTGATTGTTCTTGTTTAAATGTAAATAAACTTGCTAATGAATATAAGTAGGAATGATCTATGTCTTTGACTTGTTGTTTCTCTTTGCGCAAGTAGATTGTAATTATCGATTGGATGTTAATGAGTATTGACACTTGAGTTGTTGTTTGTTTTCTATTATAAATTAGCCAATTGCTAAGATTACTTGTTATAACTGGCTCAAGTAAAGAACTACGTTTGAATAGTGATGAAGACGATGATGGTACCGATCAAACTTTACCTTGTTATATAAAATAAAAAAATAAAAAATAAAAGGTGCTAAATGTATATTAGTGTATATATATAAAAATAATAAGCTTAACAACAAAAGTTTTATTCATGAAGCAACCCCAAACTACCAACAGTGAACTGTTCACCAAAAATAAAAAATAAAATTTATAAAAATATAAATATTTTCACACTACTGTTAACTCAAGTCAATTTGACTTTTTCCAATCATATTTCCCACCACAACAACATTTGTGGAATGAAAAAAGGCAGCGAAATATACAAAGACGCACCCACAATCAATCATTAGTGAGTTAATAATAATAAATGGATCGATTGTAATTGGTCACTTCTTCTTCTTTAGGATAATTAAATAGACATTGATTTTAATTTATAAGTTTTGTTTTGATTGTTTAATGATTGATTGTGTTGTTTGGTTGAATTTCTATGACATTAGAGATTGTTATTGTTGTTGATAATTGTTTTAAACAGATAATTTGGTAAGTTTGTCAAGACATTTGATACCCTTCTCTTCATATTCAGCCTTGGAGATCCAGAAATCATGACGATCCTTGGTGAGTTCAGCCAATACAGCACCACCCAAGAATACCATGTGCTTACGACGTGGTGGATCTTCGATTCTGCACTTGAATTTGGCCAAACCGGCAACGTCTCCCTTCAATACCTTCTCGAGGTAAAGAGCTCTAATTTCCTTTTCTAAACGAGATGGAAGACCTGGGTACATACTGGAACCACCAGAAAGTACGATGTGTTGGTAGAAACCTTGGTGGAGATCACGATCTGACTTTTGAATGCAGTCAAAGAGGAGGTCGGCAACACCACCACCTTCGACGTCGACCAAACCTGGGTGGAAGAGAGCCTCAGAGGCTTGGAATCTCTCTTGACCAACCTTGATGACTCTACCGTCTGGGAGGGTGTATGATTCGACCAAAACGGTGGTCTCTGATGCCAACTTCTTTTCTTGCTCAACGTCGTAGGCAACGTAGCAGAGCTTCTCTTTGATTTGACGGACGGTTTCGAAATCAGCGGTACGGTTGAAAGCGTAACCACGGAGTAAAAGTAACTTGATGAGATAACGAGTAACGTCACGACCGGCGATATCGAGACGACGGGTCAAGTGTGGGATTGAGTAACCCTCGTACACTGGAATGATGTGAGTAACACCATCACCAGAGTCGACGACGACACCAGTCAAGAGACCTTGTGCATATAAAGTCAATACGGCCTGAATGGCAACGTAGACAGCTTGGAATCCGTATTTCTCAAACATAAACCTCGACCATCTTTTGACGATTGGTCAATGGGTTCATTGGTGGTTCAGTCAAGAGAATCTTGCATTCACGTGGGTTGCTGATCTTCAACTTCTCCTTGAATGCATAGTCCCAAACGTGGGTGATATCGTCCCAATTACGGATGATACCATTCTCTAGTGGATAGGTAATCTGCAACATAGAACGAAACTTGGCTGCTTCATCACCAACCATAATATCTTTGATCTCTACATTTTCAATCTTTTCTTCAGAACGCAAGATTGGACGACCAACCATTGATGGGAAAATTGCTGTGGGAAATTTGCTCCTGCAAAACCACATTTTACAAACTATGATTGCAATTTCGAGTGATCATCATTACAAGTGATTTGAAGTTGTTGAGAAGTCAATCATGATTGTTGATTTGGAGATTGTGATATGTTATAATTAGTTAATGAACTCGATTGATTGACATGCTTGTCATAGGTATGAATAACTTACACCTGTTCCATTGTCGCAAACAATAACTTTATTGGAATCCATTTTTATATATGTCTATAATGTGTGTTTCTAAATTGTAATTGCAATTGCAAATATGTTAGTCCAATTTGAACATCATATGATCAACTAAATCTTCAAAATCTTCAAAAAAAAATCCAAAAAGCTTAACTCATTTAAGACCACTTGAGAATAGCACAAGCACACACCAATGATCATCTATTTAAAGGTTCACAGGAGAGAAAAATGATTTAAAGAGATCGATGAGAGGCCCTGCTTATGCGAGCCAAGGGCCTCCTAACAGACCTCCTTGTCTAGTTTAGACAGGATCACATGATTAGACATTCATAGGAGTAAGAGTGTAGTGTAGTGTGGTGAAGTGATTGATTTGTTGGTTTACTTACAAAATACAATATTGTAGAGTTATTAATAATTAAATTTAGTATACAAGGTGAGAGTGAGGTGGGATTGTGATGATAGTCTATTCCTTTGGAGAAATGCTGCTGTTGATATGCTTCGCTGTTGTTGGTTATTGCTACAGTGGAGTCTAAATCTGGTTATAAGCGGCACTGTTACTATCAATAATATAACAATTATTGGAAGGACAGATAGATAGGTTTGTTTTAGTTGATGGAATATTTTTGAAAATAAAAAATGAAAATGCTTTTGATGCAATAATACTAAAAATCAATAGCTCTCTGATGGGAGTAATGTTTGTTGTGGTGATGTTGATGGGTGGGTTGGTTGTTCAGACTATGATTTTTATTTTCTTTTTGTTTGTTTTTTGATTTTTTTATTTTAAATTGAATTTTTTGTTTTTTTTATGCTAATTGCACAAACAATAGTGGCTCAATTGGTTTGATGAAGTGTTTCTATTTTTTTTGAAATTTTTATATTATTATTGAAAACATTATATGGGTTCAGAGATGGGTTCTTTTATTTTTTTTTTTTTTTTTGTAATCCAAAGTCAGACTCCACTCATTATGATAACGTTATTAGTTCAAACATGGTGGAACTCAAGTTCATCATTTAATTAAACTAGATATTTATTTTAAATTTTCATTGGATGCAGAATTACTTTAAGAACTTCCAATTCAAACGATGAATTTACACTTCCAGTTGGCATGAGAACCAATACTTGGTTCCCAACCAGGTTTATTAAGATCATATATTTATTGGTTTATCTAAGAATTTCGAAAAATTCATTCCTAGACTAAAAAACGAAATAATACTTGACCTTATCAATTTGAGACCTCTTCTACATCTTTTGTTTCTATCTGATAAGATGATTATTCGAGATGGAGCTAATCATACCAATAACAACAGTAGTACGTATTCTTATTTCATTTGTTTTCACACAATCTTGAGATCAAGACATTTAATCAATAATCATTCTATCTATATTATAAATATTATCAGCTATGAGTATTTTTGAGTATATATATCTATATCTATAGAGTATTTGAATAATACGATACATTAAACATTAGAAACCAAGTTTCGATATGGATTGGCAAAATAATAATTTGCAATGGGAGGTGGAGTGTGTCATAAATCAACCGGATAACACAACATATTATCTTTACAACTTCAATTTCCAATGGGATACCTAGCAACAGTCAGTGTGGTGGTGTTTGTTTGTGTTTGTTTTTAAAATAGGGTGTGTTCATATTCCATGTACAGTGAAGTATATTGAGGGAATGAGCGAGTGAGAGTGGTCAAGTTGCAGTATTTCAACAGTATATTGGTAGATTGTTAGATTCAAGTCACCGATATTATCAACAACATATGTAGATAGACAAATATTAATAACAACCCAAGTCTTGTACACCAATATTTGTTTGCATTTTATTGTTTGTTGTTTATCAACTATTCACTTTCGCTATCATTATTCTCATTATTTACTCAGCCTGATATCATTATCATGGTGAAAAAATAATAGTAATTCATCTAATATATTATACTATATAAATAACAAATAAGTTTTAAATAAACAAATATAAAAAGTAAATAATCAATATATATATATTGTAGATATTTATATTACAAGCATTTGAACATCAAAACAATCATCGTCACCAAAGCTGTTCCGTTTACATCGACAAAGGGGTAGTAGAAGTGAGTAGAGTTGAGTAGTAATCTGATGACCATTTAATCAATCAAACAATTAAACGAAATAAAATCACAGTTGTGATTATTTAATACATTTATTTTAATAATCGCCTAATAAGCAGTCATTCACAAAGTATTCCATTTCTTATGTTGTTATAGATGTATTAATAACGTATTAGAACGATTCCAAAATAACAGAAAACAACTTTATTATTAATAATAATATTATTAATTTTTTCTTATTGTTTTTCATTTTTAATTTTTTAATTAAATTAAGCTTGTTATTAAAACCACGCCAACAACAAACTACCCTTTTCTCAATACATCATCAATTGTGTTTTAAATTAATATACACTCTTCTTGCAAATACACACACACTCAAGCAAATAACAGTTTATTCTAATCTTTTATTATGCTTGTTTCATTTTAATTAGATTCTCAAGTAGTTGATTTATTTAAAAATACTACTACTACCAACAACAGCAATCCTTATAAAACAACAACAACAGCAACAACAGCAACAGCAGAGTCAAAACAAAGATATAGAGTATACAAAGAGTCATCCAAATAACTATTTCAATAGAATTAGAAAGAGTCAAGATAAAAATAGATACTTCAATTTCAACGCAGCCCTTTAAAAAGTTGGCACAACATCAGCTTTCCATCGTATAGCATCAGCAGAAGTAATGAAAAGATGACTGTAATTCCAAATATGACATTAGGTACATATTGTATGGTCATCTATCTTTGAATTGTTTACTAATCTTATATTCATGAACTATTTAGTTCCATGGTCATGGAAGCCAGAGTGGTCTGCTACACAATTATCTAATAATGGATTAACAGCAAAAAGACCAAGGAATGGGTAAAGCTTGGACAACATCTGTTGCAACTGACACCTATTCCTCCTGGTACTGGATACTATTATTATGAAAATAAAGATTGAAAGTTGCAATGTATCAAATAGTATAAAGATTGGTAAGCTGAGAATAAAAAGTTCCGATCATGTTAGCACTTGTCATACTAATGATTTCTTTCAATTCAATATAGTTTTTGGTATTTTATCATCAGTTTATTTAAAGAATATATTATCAAAGGAAATTGGAAAGATGGGTAGCTTAAAAGGAGGATGTCCTTTTGGATTCTTCCCACAGTTTGGAAAGGGCACACTCTGTTATTTTTGCAAATGGTCAGATATATAAAGACGGTCAAGAAGCTTGTAAAACTGAGCCTTTTACAAAAGGTGACCTCATTGGTATGTGTGTCGATACTCATACCAACTCGATTTCTTTCTACAAAAAACCATAAGATGGTTGGTGTCAGATTTGAAAATGTTTTGGCACAGCTTTTCGATACAAATTCAGAGAACGATCAGTCAATACACCAAGAGTTATATCCTGCAGTTTCATTGATCAAAGACAATATCATTTCAATCATTCCGAATTCCACTATAAACAGTACCCTTGTAAATAATAGCAATACAAATTCACCAATGTTACATGCTGAGCAACCTTCTACAGAGATTATTTCATCACAACTTTCTACAACCACAACTACTACAACGAATACACTAAATCATAGCCAAAAAGAAATAATTCCACCTATGATTGATTTGACTTTAGCATCAACTACTACAACCACTACCACCACAGTCCAACAACCAGCACCACCAGCACAACCAGCGGCGCCAGCACTGATCATTAATAATGGCAATATCACCAAGAACCTATACAGTTCTGATTTAGCACCACCACCCACTCCTCCTTTAGTAAGCGATCCGGAAACAACTTGTCCTGTTTGTGGAATTTCACTCAGAACTGTTGGAAAAGATTGGGCCACTGTAAATAGACATATAGATGAGTGCTTAACTTTGAGTTTATTAGATAATGAACAAGGGTAACTATAAAATTCATTGTACTTTTAAAATTAAGTTATTAACTTATTACTCTCATAATAATAGAACTAAGATATTTGCTATAACATGTCCTTATCCAGGATGTAAAAAACCAAATCAACTGTCTAAAGACTTTGTACTTCATTGTACTGACTCACACTTTTTAGAAAATAATCATCATCTTGAATGCCCACTTTGCAATACTAAAGTAAATATGCACATAATAGCGGATTTACAACTATTTGAAACTAACGCAATCAATCTAGGTTCCAAATCTAATTAGTCATCTTAGTAAGAAGCATATTGTTTTACCAGTCAAAAAGGAGGCTTTTGTTGGAGTGGGTTATTCAAGTATGTATCAATACCTATCGCATTCACTGTTGTCCAAAACTAACGAAAAACATTTAATAATTGCAGCAAATACACTGGATCATGATTTAGGAGATCAAGAGTGCCCAATTTGTTTAGAAGAGTTTTATAAAGGACAGAATGTTGCTAGATTAGAGTGTTGGTGCGTTTTTTCATATTGACTGTATTTCTGGATATCTTCTCAAGACAAAGAAGTGTCCAGTGCACACTTAACTTCACTATATTGTTATCTCGACTTTATCTAATCGCATCCGCATGAGCACTGCCAACCGAACTATAAAAACCATCTAATCACATGCTTGTTATATGTTTTGTTTGGAGCTACAAATAAATAGGACACTTTTTTTTCAATTAAAATAAAACTGAACAACAACACCTTATCACCTACATCTTATTGTTTCCGATAATAACTATTATCTCAACCGAGAATAGACCAGTCGTTTTTCCACCATTACATTAAACAGTTGGCAATAACTACATTTATCCACCACACACCACACAATCACAATCTCATTCACACAAATAACTTGCTCCTTTAGAAATAGGTCATTGAGAAGTTAAATTGAATGATCGTTATTCCTGGCCAAAAATATCTCATCATTAATTAAAATAACTCCACCTACTACTATGTGAATTTGAAGTTTGTACAAGCCTACTTTTGAAATTGAACGCATTATTTATTTTTTATATAATTAAATTCAACGAATAATGATTTGATTTGCCATTTTTTTTTGATCAATCATTTTTCAAATTATCAATCAAAGAAATTTGAAAATATTTGCAAAAATTTATTTGTTGAATTTCCCAAAGTTGACATTTCTTCATTAGAAAACTATTGCAGATAATGTCATTGTTGTTTGGATGGATATTATTAAGAAACGAAAACTTAATTTTTTGGATATTGATCCATCATTTTTGAAAATATCACTGCCTCTTTAGTAAGCCACCAGGGGAGTGTTTATGTAAATTGGTAACCACATGCAAAGATAATTCTCATTTTGTTTAATTGAATTACTAAAGATGTAATTTGTTGAATTGAATTAAATTTGGTTATGCAAGGAATTTAGATGTTTTTTAAGAATTATACTTTGAATGTCGTTTTTTATTTGTTTCATGATATTCCTTTTAATTTATTGTTTTTAAGGATTTCCCATTTATTCGGTAACTCCAAAAACAATCTCTGACTCGTTTCGTTGATTTATGAAAAAATCAACCATGGCTTTTGTTAAATAAATGGAAATGAATGCAAAATTTTTATTTTTAAAATAGGCTTTGCACTTTGAATTAGATTTCTTTGCTTTATGGGGAATGAACTTGTAAAATTTGCACCAATAATGTTGTTTTATTACAACAGTTCAACAATGAATTTTGATTGGAGTAAACATAAAATCAAAAATAAGTCTTTTGATTTGATAGAGTTTGGAATTTATCAGCTTCACCTAAAACGATACAATTCCTTGATTTATCTATATAAACTATTGTTTAATTTGAACCTCCTCATGTGTTAAATTGACACTCTAATCTAATAGGATACATATTAACCTGACATTAGGTAGATACTGAGAAACCTGCAAATTTTGTAGATTAAAAAAAAAACAAAAATCAAAAACATCACATCAACATCAAAAACACTACAGTAGCCATCATCCAATAATGAGAATATAACCACCAATACACCCCTTAATGTGTATACTGGTATTGAAAATAAAATAGAAATCCATCTTTAGTTTGGTTTGTTGAACTAGTTAAAATTAAATCCACAAAAACAAAATCCAATATTTATTTGTTGGAATAATGAAACCGATCGATTCATTTGTGGTCCTGTCTATAAATAGTGGAAGCCCAATAAGTTTGATTGGCACAAAGGTAAACTGGAAATAGAAAATAATATAAAAAAATTCGTGTATACTGTTTGGTTTATTTTATTTATTATTTTATTTTTTAGTTGGTCTGTTTGTAGTTGAAACTATAAATACTGGAAACAAGTTGCAGCAAGTTTAAATCATATTTTAACTTATAAAATATATATATAATACAATGAAGTATATATTAATAGGATTACTGTCATTATTTGTGTTTTTTCACTGTGGCTAATGCCAAGTGCGAGTTTTACCCATGTCCGCCAGCCCCAACCCCAAGTTTCTGTCTTGCACATGGAGGTCATTACTTCCCTATGGATGAATAATGGGAAGATGTTGTAACGAATGTAGATGCGATGCCGTACCAAACTGTCCATACGTAGACTACAATCTGTGTTTGCAAAATGGAGGAGCCTTTGTCAAAGTTAATTTCACTGCAGGTATCTGCTGTGAATACTGTGACTACTCCAAGTTATGTCAAACTGTTAGATGTGCTTTTTGTCGACCCAGTAAAGTGCAGAGCTGAGGGTGGAAATTTCGTTCCAGCTGATCCAGGTATGTATATTCAATTACACTATTAATCCTAGTAATTCTAACAATTAAATATAAAAAATATTAGTTAATGGTGAATGCTGTGACAAATGTTATAAGCCTGACCCATGTAAAGGTGTACTCTGTGATTACGTCGATCCAACTAAATGCAGGACTTAACGGTGGAATTTATTACCCAGCTGATCCAGGTAATGCAAAATTAATTAATATGAATATTAGCTAAATAGATATTAATTGTGTTATTGAAATTATTTTTAGCTAATGGTCGTTGTTGTGCTGATTGCAAATACCCATGCAGAGGTGTAGAGTGTCCATTTTGTCGATGAATACAAGTGCACTATGGAAGGTGGTGTTTATGAACCAGCCACTCCACCAGATGTATGCTGTCCAAACTGTAACTTCACCAACCCATGCAAAGGTGTCGAATGCCAACCAGTCGATCCAAACAAATGTAAGGAAGCTGGTGGTTCCTTTATCCCAGCCGATCCACTTTCTGGAATCTGTTTGTGACAACTGCACTTACCCATGCAGAGGTGTTGAATGTCCACCAATTGATGCTGACAAATGTAAGGCCAACGGTGGTAACTACATCCCAGCCGACCCATTCAATGGTATTTGTTGTCCATCATGTAACTTCACTGATCCATGCCATGGAGTTGAATGCCCATACGTAGATGAAATCAAATGTGCTTACGAAGGTGGAACCTACATTCCAGCTGATCCAGTCAATGGTAGATGTTGTGCTCGTTGCCCATGCAAGGGTGTACAATGTCCAATTGTCGACGAACTCAAATGCAAGGATAAGGGTGGTGTCTTCACACCAGCTGACCCAATTAACGGTGATTGCTGTGCTAACTGCACTCTTCATGTGATGGTGTACAATGTCCAGTCGTAACCCAGATGAATGTAAACTCTCAGGTGGTGTATTTGTTGCTGCTGATCCAGAAAATGGAAGATGTTGTGACAACTGTACCTATATTCCAAGCCCATGCGATGGTGTAATCTGTCCATACGTAGATGCCCACAAGTGTATTGCCAATGGTGGAACTTTTATTCCAGCCGATCCAGCCAATGGTAAATGCTGTGATAGATGTTTCAACCCATGTGATGGTGTTGCATGCCCAATCGTTGTTTCCGAAGAAAAATGTAAAGCCAACGGTGGAACCTACTACCCAGCTAACCCAGCCGCTGGAGTATGTTGCCCAAGCTGTGTATTGCCACCAAACCCATGTGAAGGTATTGTTTGTCCAATAGTCAGCCCAAAGAAATGTAATCTTCACTGGTGGTATCTACACCCCAGCTAACCCAGCCGCTGGTGTCTGCTGTGCTAAATGCACCTATCCACCAAACCCATGTGATGGTATTGTTTGTCCAATCGTCGTTACTGAAGAAAATGTAAAGCAAGTGGTGGAATTTACACTCCAGCCAACCCAGCTGCCGGTATTTGTTGTGCCTCTTGCAAATTGAATCCAAACCCATGTGCAGGTATTGTTTGTCCACCAGTCAGTCCAAAGAAATGTTATGCTCACAGGTGGTATCTATATACCAGCAGATCCAGCCAACGGTAAATGCTGTCCAAAATGTAAATACCAGTAGATCCATGTGCAGGTATTGTTTGTCCACCAGTAAATCACTTAAATGTATCGCTAAGGGTGGAGTCTTTGTCCCAGCCGATCCAGCCAACGGTAGATGTTGCGATAAGTGTATCAACCCATGCGATGGTATTGTTTGCCCACAGTCAGCCAGAAGAAATGTATCCTCACAGGTGGTATCTATGTACCAGCTGATCCAGCCCACGGTAGATGTTGCCCATACTGTAACCACAAAATCCATGCGAATTTGTTCAATGCCCATACGTCGATAAAAAGAATGTGAAGCTCTGGAGGTATTTTCACCCCAGCTGATCCAGCCAACGGAAGATGCTGTGAACCTGTAAGCTACAACCAGACCCATGTGAAGGAATAGCCTGTCCACCAGTTTTGGAATGAGAAGAAATGCAAGGCTAAATGGAGGTACTTACACTCCAGCCAATCCATCCGCCGGTATCTGTTGTCCATCATGCAAGCTCCCATGTGATGGTATTAAATGTCCACCAGTACTCACTCAAGATCAATGTAAAATCCAAGGTGGAGTCTACACTCCAGCTAATCCACCCGCAGGAATCTGTTGCCCATCATGTAAGCTCCCATGTGACGGTGTTGTATGTCCACCAGTATTAGATGAACTCAAATGCAAGGCCCAACGGAGGTACATACACACCAGCCAACCCAGCTGCCGGTATCTGTTGCCCATCATGCAAGCTCCCATGTGATGGTGTCCAATGCCCACCAGTTCCAAGCCAAGACCAATGTAAGATTCAAGGTGGTATCTACACTCCCAGCCAATCCAGCTGCCGGAATCTGTTGTCCATCATGTAAGCTCCCATGTGATGGTGTCCAATGCCACCAGTTCCAAGCCAAGACCAATGTAAGATTCAAGGTGGTATTTACACTCCAGCCAATCCAGCTGCCGGAATCTGTTGTCCATCATGTAAGCTCCCATGTGACGGTGTTGTATGTCCACCAGTATTAGATGAACTCAAATGCAAGGCTAATGGAGGTGTTTACACACCAGCCAACCCAGCTGCTGGTATCTGTTGTCCATCATGCAGACTCCCATGTGATGGTGTCCAATGTCCACCAGTTCCAAGTCAAGATGAATGTAAGATTCAAGGTGGTGTCTACACTCCAGCCAACCCAGCTGCCGGTATCTGTTGTCCAAACTGCACACTCCCATGTGCTGGTGTCCAATGTCCCCCAGTAGATGGACACAAATGTATTGCCGAGGGAGGTACTTACATCCCAGCCGATCCAGCCAATGGAAGATGTTGTGATGAATGCCGTCGTCCATGTGATGGTGTCCAATGTCCACCAGTTCCAAGTCAAGATGAATGCAAAATCCAAGGTGGTGTCTACACTCCAGCCAATCCAGCTGCCGGAATCTGTTGTCCAAACTGCACACTCCCATGTGCTGGTGTCCAATGTCCCCCAGTAGATGGACACAAATGTATTGCCGAGGGAGGTACTTATATCCCAGCCGATCCAGCCAATGGAAGATGTTGTGATGAATGCCGTCGTCCATGCGATGGTGTCCAATGTCCACCAGTTCCAAGTCAAGATGAATGTAAGATTCAAGGTGGTGTCTACACCCCAGCCAATCCAGCTGCTGGTATCTGCTGCCCATCATGCAACTACACTGAGCCATGTCAAGGAGTCCAATGCCCACCAGTTGACCCAGAGAAATGTTATGCCAACGGTGGTACCTATGTCCCAGCCGATCCAGCCAACGGACTATGCTGCCCATACTGCCACAGAAACGAATCATGTTGCTACGACATCCAATGCCCATACATTGACAGCAAGCTGTGTGCCCAAACCGGAGGTATCTTTGTGCCAGCCAACATCTACGAGCACCGTTGTTGTGACACCTGTTACAACCCATGCAAGTATGTCAAGTGTCTCTACATCACCCCAGACTCATGCAAGAAGCAAGGATTAGTCTACTCACCAGCCAACCCACCAATGAAGTGTTGCCCAACATGCGAGAAGCCAGACATTGCTACCCCAACAACCAAGGCACCAATCATTAATTAAAATCAACAATAATAATAATAATATCATCTCCGACATAATAACCATTATTTGACCAAAAAATCAAATCAACTCTTTCACAAAATAAAATAAAAAAACCTTAATTATTGTAATAACAAAACAACATACTAGTTATATTAATATTATTATTATTAGTTTGGGAACACACACATATGTTCAAAAGTTAAAACATTGTTTGATTAAAGTTTTAGTGGGTAATTTATTTAAACAAAATAACAAATAAATCGGTTAACTTCAACAAAGAGAATGAGAGAGAATGAATCATGATAGTTGATGTAATCATTATCTTTTCCAATGTTTTTCTTGATTGTGTAAACTAAACCATCATCATTTAACTTATAATTGTATATCAAATAATAATAATAATATTATTAATTAATTAATTAATGATCCTTCTTTAAATTCTAATGATTAAATAATATGTATATTTCGTGTTTTATGTAACGTTGTTTAGGCTTTGAATCAAAAAAATAAAAAAATAAAACAAAATTAAATAAAACAAAAATCAAAAAAAGAAAAAGCAACCATATTTTTTTTAAATTATTTTTGAAATAACAATAAATTGTTATTTATATATAGCAAATTATAATATATATATATTGTATAATTTCTTTGTGTTTTTTGGTAGGTAGGTTTAGTGGATCTACTTCATATCATAACATCCACCTACATTCAACCAAACATCATAATCATATCATCGATCATCTATTTTATACAAAGAGTTACCTACTTCCTAAAATACCATTACCGTCAAGCAATCTTACAAAATCAATCGATTAGATAAAACATTAAATTATAAGTTATAGATAACTAGCATTTTAAAGATTATCTATAGATTAAAGATGAATATCATTGAGAAAGAGTGATATAGAATCAACAAGCATATCTAAAACATATAACAAAAAAGAGGAATTAGATTCGTTGCACAGAAAATAGATTATCTTATAAATAATAGCTATAGATGCATCGACAGGAATAGTAAACTAATCTATATATTTATATATTTTTTAGTTTATAACAATAAATAGGAATATATAAAACATGAGTCTACCACTTGATGAATGGATTGAAACTGTCAAGCAGTGCAAATATTTACCAGAGAATGACTTGAAGAAGTTGTGCGATCGTGTTAAGGATCTCTTATTGGAAGAATCAAATGTACAACCAGTTCGTAGTCCAGTCACCATTTGTGGTGATATTCATGGTCAATTCTATGATCTCTTAGAGTTGTTCAAGACTGGTGGTGAGATCCCAGATACCAACTACGTATTCATGGTAAATTTACATTGCATCATTGGTACTCATGCTAGAGTGACTAATTGAATATTACTATGAATTAGGGTGACTTTGTTGACAGAGGATATTACAGTTTGGAAACATTTACATATTTATTGACTTTGAAGGCACGTTATCCAGACAAGATCACCCTCTTGAGAGGAAATCACGAATCCAGACAAATTACTCAAGTTTATGGATTCTACGATGAGTGTCAACAAAAGTACGGTAATGCCAACGCATGGAAATATTGCACCAGTGTCTTTGATTTCCTTACTCTTGCTGCTGTATGTAGTATCAATCGACTTGCCAAAAATATAATCATACTAATTTTGTTTTGGTCATTGTATAGATTATAGATGGTAAAGTACTCTGTGTACATGGTGGTCTCTCACCAAAGGTCCGTACTTTGGACCAAAATTAGAATTATTTTGAGAAGTCTTGAGATTCCACACGAAGGACCATTCTGCGATTTGATGTGGTCCGATCCAGAGGAAATCGAGCAATGGCAACCAAGTCCACGTGGTGCTGGTTGGCTTTTTGGATCAAAGGTTACTCAAGAGTTTCAACACATCAACAATCTTGAACTTATTTGCAGAGCACATCAATTGGTACAAGAGGGTTATAAATACATGTTTGACGATTCACTAGTTACAGTCTGGTCTGCACCAAACTACTGTTATCGTTGCGGTAATGTTGCTTCCATCTTGGCACTAGATGAGAATCTCAACAAGGACTTTAAGATTTTCCAAGCTGTACAAGAAGAAAGAACCGTTCCACCACGTACTACTATGCAATACTTCTTCTAAAACAATAGCAGGACTTTTCAATCTTTTTTTTTTGAGTAATAACAACCACACAATAACGATAATAGCAATAGTAATAACATATATTTAATAGTAAAGGCATGTGCCAACAACAACAATCATAATAATAGTCATAATTATCCATTTTGTAAAATATCTTTATTTATATTAGGATAAATAAATTTAAATTTAAGAAAAACTAAACTAGCTTTATTGATAATGATAATATAATTGAGGGGATTCATATTTGCATGTTCGATCAAGCAAGTATACATGTGTGGCTGTTCCCAAAACATTATACCTGGTAAATAGTTCAGTTTGATTTACAAAACAACACAATTCTTATTGTTGCAACGTTGATGGGGGAACAACTTGGTCTTATACAAAATTCTATTTTTATATTGTTTTGATTCAAATCAAAAAACACCATTCCATTCTGATTTTGCTGATGTGTCAAAACTATCTAGTTATCAAATAATAATAATATAATAATAATAAACCAATAAACATAATAATAAACCAATAAACATAATAATATATCTATAGTTATATTGTATTGTAATTATAGCTTTTAAGCTTGGCATTTTTCATGTTTATATCTACAAACGTAAGTTGACTTATCTACTATTAAAGAAAATTATGTTGTGTTCACTGATATGAGGGCCTATACATCTCGATAGATATAGATAACTAAATAGATAGATAGATAGATAGATATAGATGAACTAATTCAAATTTGATCTTAAAAATAAAGATATCTTGCTGCTAATATTTGCTATTGTAGTAGGTTGTGTGAAAAGATGATGGATTACATTTTGAGCAAATATAATATCGATAGTGGTGAGGTTCTAGTTTTTGCTAGAGCTATCTTTTTCAACGATGAATATCGATCACTTTTGGTTGGCTCAGCATTGGTACTACTGATGTCAGTACTGTTTTTGGTTGTTCCTTTGAGATGGTGCCTTTCTGCTAAACACGATGAAAATGATACTTCACTACACCACAAAGCACAAAGCGCACATCCAAACCAACAATTGCTGTCAGCCCAGAGTCATGCGCAGAAAGAAGCGTATATGGGTGGTCCAAGCATTGGTCTGACCAGAAACATTGCTACAAAACCGACCATGCATCACTACGACAATGATGCTTCGCTTAACAGCAATTTCAATAACATCAACTTACTCAGAGGCAAAGACCAGGCAGATGCCATTTCAATTCTATCAAAGGAAAGCAACAATGGTAATATCATAGGACATGGCGGAAGCTATCCAAGCAGTTTAAATAGCAGTCTCACTGGGAGCAACGGTATCAAAGAAGATGACTTTGATGTCTTCGATGGCAGCGAGCAATCAGAAGAAACCCAGTCTTATAAGATATTCGAAGAAAAGATTAGAATTAAACAAGCACTCTTGGTGCGTAGAGCCAATATCATCCAACAGCCGATGTTGGAAAAGCTCAAGTCTGTCCAGAAACCAAGCAGACCAAAGAAGATATCGGTTGGACGCAAACCATATCACCATCACAACACCTATAGCTTAAATTCGGCCAATCTATTCAACAGCAACCTAAAATCACCCATTATAACATCTGCCAAAGTCAATCCATCACTCTATATTCCAACAAATGTATATGGCTATTATAAGGAAGAAGGATCAAGTAAGAGCAACAAAGGCAACAACAATAATGTAGAAAGAATTGTAATAACACCAGCAATATCACCTCCATCAATTTCTCAGCCACTTCCAACTCTAGCATCACTAACTGGAAATGAATATAAATCAGCTGATATCTTGGCTCTTGAAAGCTTTTTAGTCAATAACATTAATAGCAGCAGTAGTATTCCTAGCAATGATAGTAATGTGATGAGTAGTAATAAGAACAATTCAGAGGACAACAATAGTTTGTTAGGTGTAGCAGATCGAAAGCAATTGGTTTCATCAAATTATTCTATGGATTCTGGCATACAGCTGAGATCAGCCAACGATGGTATCAAGACAAAGCAATCTAAGAGCAGACAAGTTAATATACATACTACTATAGAGGATCAAATGGAAGACGACGAAATCGATAATTTGTATAATAATAGACTCAATATATCTACCAACTCAACTGCATCGATGTCAATGATGGACTATCAGCTTCAACAGCAGCAGCAGAAACGTGATAATTGTTCCCAGTCCACTCAGCAACCACAGTTGCGAAGATCCCAAGCTACTAATCTTCTAGCCGAACAATTTGCAACATCAAACGATTCTGTTGCGACAAACAAGAGTTTGGAAGAAGATGAAGAAGAGGACTACTGTGGTAGTGATATTGATGGTGAGGACTTTTCAAGTGTCAACATCGATTACAATGAGAGATTCCAGGAGATCATGGAGGATTTAAGAAACGTAGACTGCAATGCTTATCAACACGACAGAATCAGAGTAAACAGTCAGTTCATTGCACTGACACAAGACTTTGTTTATGCATCCTCTACCTTTGGCAAGGTAATCATTTCAGAACGTTATCTCCCAAACAATGAGAAGACCATTCCACCTATTGATATTGGTGGTCTCGCCGGTGGTGACAAATTCATTGTCCATGGTATCTTGTTCAAGTTTGCCATTGACAAAGAGAATTTCTATGGTAGTGACTACGCAGCTTCTTGTGTTGCAGGACATGAGCTGAAGGGATTGATAAATATTTTCAACTTAAACAGTGATTTAAGTCTGCCTTTAATGGCGTTGGTAGATTATCGTGGATTCCGTGTAATCGCAATGTCTATTCTTCCAGTAGCCAAAGACACAATCTGCTACGGTTCGAACGACTATGGAATGACTATTCACAACAGCGATAGCATGTTATCTGACAGTGTACAGGAAATTGCCAGACAACTCAATATAAAATCCCATCATTGTGGAGAACAAGGTACCTATTTACATTCGCCTGCTGATTTGGAAGGACATATTGGATTTGATGGTCGACAGTATCTCCTGGATTTCGCACGTCTTTTCCCTCCAGAAGCACCTAAAAAGGGTATCAAGATGGGCCATCTCTACCGTTTATTGCGTCCAGAGTTTGTGCGTAACTACAAGCTCGCTCTATGCTCCGACTCCTTCTCACGTTTTATTCGTGGTCATAACGATGAGGAGCACAACTCTGAGACAGTGGAGGCAACAATGTATCTTCTTAATACTACTATTCCAGAGCTAGCAGAGGAACTTAATCATGTTGAATTAAATAGATCCAATATATATTCATTCCCACTATCTGAGCGTCTTCACAAGACCGGAGTGAATATTCGGTACCTGGGACATGTGCGACGATTAGTGGAGTCACCGGATATGAAATCACTGATTTTCGTGGAAATGTGCGCGCGTGTGATCAAACAACAACTCCGTCAAAAGCTACGTTATAAAATGAAACAAGCTAAGATACCCCTGGATGCACCCTATCGCAGACTGATTGTTGCCTATCTCAACCGTATTCTAGGTGTAAGCGATAAGTCCGATGAGTTCTGGGATACAAAAATGAAGAAATACATCATGAAGAAATTTGATCGCGGTTTGTTCGATGACGAGCTGAATGGTAATTCGATGGTACTGTCCCTTTTCTCTTTTGAGGACAATTTTACAGATGGTAAATACCTGCTGTTCAAGAGAATTCAAAAGATGACGGGACTCAAATTTACTTCTCGTATCAATGAGGAGTTTCAAGATAAACCAAATTGTTGGTTGGAAAGAGGTGAACAGCCTTTGGACATCAATGACCTTGAGGAGATTGGTATTCGTGTCAAATATGTTCCATTTATGAACGTCGCACAAGGCTATTTGTTCAAGGTCAAAGGTGAAATGCTGTTTGCCAGCGATCCTATTGCAGCAACTCGTTTCTTTAATATGGCGCTTGAGAAGCTAGAAACCGCTCTCGAAACAGATCCCAATAATACAAATACACTCTGTACTATGGGTGAGGTGTACACCCATTTAGGAGTTGGTAATTCACTCTCTCTCTCATCTTTGAGATTTTCACTTGACAACCCATATGTTGCCAAAGCGTACGAGTATCTACAGCGTGCTATTTTTTCCAATCGTACTCATACCACCAGTTTGTTTAGATTTGCTCAACTTTTGGAGCGTTTGGAAGAGGTCGATCGTGCAGAGGAGTACTACATTGCATCACTTGAATCTAATCCCAACAACATTGCATGTCTTCAAGAATACGGTAACTTTTTACAGACAGTCCGACATGACCCAATTGCTGCTGAGCCATTCTTTGTTCGTGTATCAGAAAACCATCAGTATCTACATCTTATGTCTCAAAAACAAAATGAACTGAATCTTCGTGGATCATCAGGACTACTCAAAGTTAAACCAAAAATGAGTGACAGCACCAGTACGACCACAAGAACCTCTGGACACTCCCGCTCGTCATCTGCAAGCTCAAGCTCATCTTCCGAAATGAAATCACCTCTAACAAGCTCCGATAGATTTTCACTCTCACAAACAATCAATTCTCCACTCAATATCAACAACTCAAAATCATCCAGTTTTCTTCAAAATACCCAAACTCTTTGACAAATCCAAATCTAGTACCCATTTAACAACACCAAAACATCTTTCATCCTCTTTCCCTTTTGTTAATAATACTCCAAATACACCACCTACTACACCAAAATCAGCGGCACCTACATTATTTTCAACATCAGACATTTCACCAATTCATCAGCAACAACGATCGTTTTTATTTTAATTAAAATACATATTGTAAATGTTTTAATACAAATTAAATGAAGAGTTATTCCTAATGTCAGTATTTCATTTGAAAGCGTTGGAGATTATTTGTTGTAGAATAATCTTAAACAAATTTTACTTTTTAAGTTTAGTGAATTTGATTGGGTTTAGATGTGGTTGATCAAAAATACTATATATCAACTGAACCACACCCAATTTATATTTATTTGTTGACCAAATTGGTTTGAATCTTTCGAAATGGAAGTGTTTTTTCTCTTAAAGCTATAATATGAATGTTCATATCAATATACCAATCAATAAGTTTGTTGGAATTTCAATATCTAAAAAGTCATTCAAAACATTCAAAGATTGAACAAGATTAATGTTTCTTTTAATGACTTTTTGACTTCTATTAGTATAAATCATATTTATCAAATGGAATACAACTTTATATGAGAATGAAATACTATATAAAGATCAGTAATTTACATTTATTCATTCATCAAATATCAAATTCAACAAACAACATCTAATTATCTCTTAATCTAAAACAAAAACAAATTCTAAAATGTTAATCAGTAAGTAAATTGAATGTATTTTTTAAAAGAAAATACTAATTGAATTCAATAGAATCAATTACTTCACTCGGAAATGTCGGAAACTCTTCATCAATGACCAAGAACTTTGGAAGCTCAAGTGGATCACTTTCCAGTCAATCATCCAATGGTGTTGCTGGTTGTTGTGGATCAGGAATCAACGTCGATGTTGATGTCGATCTCAACCTTGGTTGTGTAGTTGGAACCGTTGGTGGAGTTGTTGGTGGAGTCCTTGGAGTTGTCGGTGGTCTCCTTGGTGGTGGTAGATGTGGATGCTAAATTCTCTGTTGAGAAGATAATCTTTAGGATTATCTTAACAATTTTAATTGAAACCGACTCAAATAAATCTTCAACACTAAAATTATCATAGACTAAATTTATCCTTTTTAAAAATCAAGATTTTATTTCTCAAAAATTTTTGATTTACATTTTTATCTTTTTACACTAAAGTCCAATTTGAATGTTTTTACTTAAATGGAATTCTGATGCACTAAAATGATTCATTTGGCATTACAAAAATGAAACAAAAACTATTTTTATCTCTTTTTTTTACTATCTATCTTTGTTCTCACCAACCATGCTTTGCTTCAAGGTGAAAGTAGGTATTTAATTAGTTAATAAATTATCATTTTTTTTTTAACATTTTAAAAGTTGATTCTTTGGAATGGATTATCAAGCAATATAGATTTAATCTTACATCAAAACTTGATATCATGTGATACAAATACTAATGGAATGATAATTCAGTGCAACCCATCCACCGGAAGTGTATTACGTTTGTATGTTTTTAAAGTATTTTAAACTAAATAGGCAACTATTAATAAGATGATTTCAACTATCTATCAGCTTTTTCACACAACCAGGATTTGTTAGACCAAGGACTCCCAAGCTCCACTATCACTCAGCTAGATTTACCAGAGCTAATGGATTTTACAATTAAAAGTAGTGGGGAAGTGAGCGATCCTACAATTAACATTCTTGATAAACTTACACCCATCTGGTACACCCCGTCTTGGACAAATAACATTACAAATTCAAATGATATCACATATATTCCAGATTCATTATTTTCTCTTCCACTTCTTTCTCAATTTTATATAGTAACAAAATCAATAACAACTATTTCTGAAGCATCACTAAATGGATCAGGAAAAATTCAAAAGAATATAGTATGTATTTTCTAAAAGTATTTCATCATCTTCCAATCTAACATGTAATCCCTACAGTTTACCATCAAGCCCAATTACCTCTCTACAATGGGAACCCAACTATTAAAAGCAATATTGAATATATGTAAGTTATTGTATTTTTGTATAATTTTTCTAATATTAACTTTATTATTAGTGAATGTGGTATTGGTGGAATTGATCAAACAATTGAACTTCCAGGAAACAAAAACAACTCCTTAATTACATTAAATCTTAATATGATTGGAATCAATACAACTCTTAAAGTGGATGTTTCCAATCTTTTAGTTTTGTAAGTTTAAACTAAGGAGAGACACAAAAGATTTTACTGACTAAATTTATATTTTAGAAATGTTAACTCAGATTCATCATCAAGAGGAAGTGTCGAGCTTGTAGGGTCACCTAACTATATAAAACAATTAAAAGTAGTTGGTTCCTATTCTCAATTCACTCCTCAAAACTTTAATAACTTTGTTAATATGAAGTAAGTATTATTATTCATCTATTGAAAAAGTTTACTAATTATATTACTCATAGTGAGATAACTATTATTGGTAACCAGTTTACTGAATTTCCTTTAACAAAAATCAATAATATGAACTATAAAATGTAAGAGATTGCCATGTCTATGATCATCAATTAAAACTAATTAACTTTAAAAAAGAGTCTTCAATAATGGTGGACTAGCATCGTTTCCAACTTTCACTTTTAACAACCCAAAATTACAAGGAAAGTGTATTAGATCTTTTCAATAACAGCTTGACAGGACCAATCCCCACTCAATACTTTGCTTCCAGTTTCTATTCTATTTCAATGAGTAACAATCCTGGAATTAATGGATCTTTACCAAATGAAGCTTGCTCTCTCGGAACTGGTACATTCAGTAAAACCAAATTAGAAGATGTTCCTGATTGCTTCAAATGTTATTGGAAAGCTAGATTCATGCCAAGTCAATTTGATTTTACAAATACTCCAGTATACAATACACTAAATAATTTACAGAATTTCAAGTATTTAATTTACAAATTGCGTCTTCCAGTTATTAATTAGTTTTCTTAGCTATTAATTATACTAAAAGCTATGTATCCCTAGATGGAAAAACTGTAACTATTACTGGAGATAATCTAGGATGGGCACTTGATACAGATAGAAATGCAACTCTCATATTCCCAAATAAGCTTATTTTGTTTAAAATCCCTTCTGACCCATCAGTCGAGAGGGCCAAGGTGATTCTATCTCAGAACGCAAACATTAGCATTGATATTAACTTCACAAGAGATACTCTACGAATTACTTCGATAAGCATTAAGAGGAAAGCTCAAAACGCTGATGTTACTATTATTGGTACAGGTTTCCAAACTGATATCATGACCAATGTTACAATTGATGGTCTGGATTGCCCAAGAACTTTATTTAGCTCCAATCAGTTTGTTTGTAGCTATGCCTCTAACTTGACATTTGGAACCAAAAAACATTACAATATACAATGCTTATAATTCAGTTTCTAAATTAGTTGATTATCTTCCAGACTTTCCAATCGTAACGTCTGCATCACCTCTGAAAATTGACGGAGGTATCTTGACTCTAACTGGTACTTTTGGAGTGGAGAATACTACATTAGTTGAAGTAAGTGGATATAATTGTGCAATTAAACTAAACACCAAAACCATAATCGTATGCAATGTGACAGGAGATTTCACCCCAGGTTTCCAACACCTACTAGTATCACAATCACAATCCAACTTCACATCTAATAACATTGTCTATATCAACGATCCTGCAACAACCTCCACATCTACTACTACTTCCGCAACGACCTCTACAACAACTACTGCCTCTACTTCTGCAACTACATCATCCACTCCAACAACAACAACAACAACATCTTCTGCGCCTACCACAACTGATGGCACCACTGGATACAACGCTGGATCAACACTAAACATTAACTCAAATCTCGTAATTCTATTTATCGTTTTACTTTTGAATCATCAGATGATAATAAATTAATTTTGCTTTGATTTGCTTCAAATTCCCTTTCTCTGATATCACATAGACAAATTCTGAAAAAAACTAATTTTAATAGTATTCTGCAAATAATGAATCAAATCAGAGCTACCAAGTCTAATTACACGGTATTGCACCAGTCTTTGTATAATGCAGCTGTTAGATACTACTCTAAAAATAACTTGGATGGTAGACAACAACAAGAAGAGGTCGAGAAAGATTGGTTTAAACCAAATCAGCATCTAAAGAAATATCATGATGATCTGATCGCAAAAGAACTACCTCATATCGTCTATCTAGAGGGTCCAAGTGGTTCTGGTAAGGCACAGCTGCTTGAAAGACTTCATAAACTAGGCTATGAAACTATAGCACAGCCCTACCTCCACTTCTCCACAGAGCCTATCAATCACAAACCTTCAGTAATACAACAAACTAACTGGACCAACTACATAAACGCTCAAATAAGCCAATACCTTCAAAAAGTATAGAACGACAAGAATGAATATTAAATATTGAAACTACTGACACCTTTATTCTTCATTTAGAAACGATCAATCAAGAATGGTTTGATATTCGTACATCGATCACCGATGCTCAGCACATTGCTCTACACTAGTCTCCATGAATATAATAATGTTGATAAAATAGTCGATAAGATTAATGCAGATTTCAAACCAAACAGTTCATCTGAATCGCACGGTGAATCGATCATCTATTGCAAGACTCCAGAAGAATTAATTGAACAAAGAGTTCAAGGAAGATATTTTAACAGCGATGTTGTATGTATATTATATAGATAATCATTCTATAGATTCAGTATTAACTCAATGATGATCCTAGGATATGGACAAGACAATGAAAGATTTAAAACTATCAATCGATGTCTATAACCAGTTAGAGAAAGAAAACAAATTATTTAGAGCAACATTAGATACAACTTCAATTAAACAATCATGTCCAGGTATATTGGCAATGTTTGACATATATTTTACACTTTCACCAAAGTTCCAATCGATTCTAAACTTAAAGAAATAAAGCTGGAGAGACATGAGAATGTTTCAAAAAAAAAAAAAAACAAACAGTAACAATGTAAAGAATGATTAACTAATCATCTGATCATTATTCCAGTGTATAAATATACTATGTATTATTTAAAATTTAAAAAATATGGTTGAAACATTAATCAATATTGTTATATAATTGATTATGATTATTGTTGTTGAAAAGGAGCTTTCCCCTAATATAAAGTAACTGTAAAGGATATCGGATTGAAAATATACTAATTTAATAGGGTGGTGGGTTGTATGGAGCAGCTGGTTGTGGTTGATATGGTTGAACTGGTTGAATTTGTTGAACCTGTGGAGCACCGTAAGCATAGTATGGTTTGTGGTTGGAATGGTTGGTATGGTTGATTTTGGTAGATAATTGGTGCTGGAGCAACAATAACTGTTTCCTCTGAGAAGTAGTGGTTGTTGAAGTGACGAACCATTGATGGAATCAAAAACAAATCAACAAGCCATCCAATACCGAAAACTCCCTGTTTATCAGATTCAGCAAAGCCATTTTATTAATAAGATGTCACTGTGAAAGACTACTACTCGAGCATTACTAATAACTTACAATGTAAACAAATAAATGAAACCAGATACATAACGTTGTAAATAGAATCTATGTACTCCAAATACACCAAAGAAGAACCAGAGCAAATAGGTGAGTCCAGTGGACTTTGGACAGTGGTGGTGATGATGATGGTGACTCATTTCCTTCAAAATATGATCTATTAATTAATTTATAGTTATAATGATAATAATATACAATTGAATTATTTGTTAAATAAATAAATATGATAAAAATAATAATTCAATACGGGTTTTAAAAAAGAATAAAACTTGTTGTAGCATAAAACAAAGATGATGACGTTTGCTTAAAAAAAAATAATTCAAAAAAATAATTGTTTAAAAAAACTCTCGAAAAATAAAGAAAATGGAATTTAATAAAATATCTATATGTGTTGGGTTTAAGGTGTGTTGTTGTTGAAATTGGAACTATGAAAACAATTGCCAAGACAATAATTATTAATTCTTGGTTACTGGAGATCTCTGCCTTTTTGCATAAGCCAACAACAAAACATAAACAACAACAGAAACAATTCTTGGTTATATATAAATAATAATTAATTATACAATTATTTATTCTTTATGTTGTGTGTATTGGTTGCTGCTGGAAAAAACAAAAAACAGTAAGTTTCCAAAGAAATTTCATTTTCTAAATTAAATTAAATTAAGCTTAATGTGTGTTAATTAATGTTGTAAGGGGTAATGGGGTGCTGTTTGATTGAGCTGGTTTGCATAAAAAGTTGTTTGTTTATGCTTGTGAGGTGAGGATTGATGGTAGAATTTAATGCTAGCCTATATCATTATTAATGTTCGAGTTGCTTTTTGATGGCAGTTCGTTTCCAACGTTTATCTACTTGTTCACAGTCAAATGAAGGCTTTCCTAGGAGTTGGTTAACGTGATTGTGCGCCTCGCACATCCACTGAGCAAATTCATGTTGGCTCTGCAGACGTGGAGGTGACTCAACCAGAATCTCTTGGAAGTCTTTTGCACATACTTTGCATGGATAGACCTTGGAAAATGACTCTAAAAACTGACGTGTATCCTTCTGGTGCTGATGATCGGCTTTCTCTGGATAGTAGGCAGCAATTGTGTGCAGCAGATTCCATCCGCTATTGCCGAGCTCAACAGCATCAACCGGTTGCTCAAGTGGTTCCCAAAATTTATGTTGCTCTTCTTTATCGCTGCTCTTATTACTATTCATATTCATCATATGAAACATCTGATTCTTTGTCTCATCGACACCAAGCAGTGTACAGGTGCCGCAATCCTCGACCACATGATCATCAGGCAACTGTAATTTAACCGTTGTCTTATTGCGATCGGATTGATCAAGATGCTCTATTTGATTCTTCTCACTATTGATCTGTATATGTGCTAATCTTTCTGAAAGACCCATGACTAAAGTTATATTAATTTTGAATGATTTACACCTGAGTGAATGCTACAATTTAGTGATCACTTAAATAGACTAGAGGGAAGATTAAGGATTGTAAACTTTATAACACATTTATAAATGATTATGTCACTTCAAATGATTGGTTGGCAAATAGTTTTTAAAAATAAATTAAATTATGACAATAATAATTTTTATCACCAACTCTTTTTTCGAGAATTGGGAGACACAATTTATTGGTTGGTTGGTTGGTTGATTGATTGGTATTGATTTGATTTAAATAAATCAAAGAATGTGAAATTTGCTTGTTATAATAATAATAACCTTATTATTAATTTTAAGACTGAAAATAATTTTGATTGTAAATATTTACAAAAAGTCGCACTTTGATTCGAAACTTTCTTTTTCTTTTTCTAATTTCTCCAGGAATTCCTTGATCAAGTCGTTGTGTACATAGAGTTCAAAGTTGATTCCACTTAAAAAGAGCTTCTCCAGATAACACAGATCTTTTCCAGTAAAGTTAAAATGCTTGCCAAGGACTTGGTAGTCGACACGAACAGTCTCGCCCCAAAACTTGACACACATCACTGAACTAATTAAGAGGAGGTTGAAAATTTGTTTGTGGTTGATTCCACATCGATGAACAAATTTGTCGGCATAGTAAAGTACAAGAGGAAAAAATGACATCGGTGTTTCGTGAGCAATCAAAACGTTTTTGGCACATTCTAATGAATATTTAATGAGCTCCATCGACTGGTGATTGTAGTAGTTGATAATATAATTGCTATCGTAGCTAATAAGCCAGGAGAGTACTTTGTATACATAAAAGTTGATATCGGTGGGGATGACAATCATTTGGTCAGCTGATTTCGTATCTATGTTGTATATTGGAATGGTTTGAAATGATATCTTGAAAACTATTATTATTATTTGTATTGCTGGAGATTGATTTTGTTGGTTGAGTTGGTACTATTTGACAGTTGTTGTCAACTAACATTCTATCAACTTCCTGTGTTTGCTCATAGATGAAACCATTGTTTGCTCCATATTCGTACTGTATTTGTTGTTCAGGAAGTTGGAAATACTCCTGATGTTGGGGCTGCTGTTGAAAATTGTATTGATAATATTCATTTGTGTTTCCATAAACTGGTTGATACTGAATTTGATCGTTATAAACTGAATTTCCATTGAAATTGTAGCTGCAATCTTGATGTTGAGTATTTAAAAATTGGTGTTGTTGTCTATTGTCATTGTAAAATCGATTTGGAAATCCTGAAACCACACCGGAACCAATGAAAGCCGATGTATCGGCAGAACCAGCGGAATCACTAAGTTTTGGTGTCAGGTATTTCAATGCTTGAGAACCAATGTTTTTGATAAAACTCGATATCAAATTAAATTGGTTATCAATCATCATCATTACCATTTTCGGATAATTTTTTTAAAATCTGGAAATTTGCAGAGTTGCAATCCAGAAATTAAAAAATAAATAATATATATATATATATATATATATAATAAAATATAAATAAATAATAATAGAAAATATAATGCAATTAAATTTTGAATCTACTTGATGATTATTTTAAAATGAAAGATATTTTGATGGTTTAAAATATGTTACTAAATGCTATCTATTAAGTTGATGATTGTTGTTGGTGATGTTCACTCTTATTTGGAGTTGATGATGAGAACGGTTTGGCTACAAATTGGTTGCTTACAAATATGATTATGACTAACAAAAAAAGAAAATTTATATTTAAAGATGTTATTGGATGTATTGTGTGTGTTGTTATTGTTACTACTGATGCTGTCAGTGCTGCTGTGTTCCAATGATGATGATAAAGATGATGATATATAAATGTAAATGTGTTGGTGTGTGTGTGTGTTGTAAATAAATATATAATAATAATTATAATATAATAATTATAATATTAGTTTTTAATTAAATATTTTGTTGTTTACTTTCTTTAAAATTTTTAATGGAAATTTTGAAAAACTGATGATGGTTTATTTTATATAAATGAATGTGGTGGTGGTGGTAGTGGTTGTTGTTTATTGTTAATGGGGTAAACTGAAGTACTATTTGTAGACAAGGTATGGGTTGATGACTGTGATTAAGTTTAATTTATTTCTACTTGTATGATGAATATTTTTTTCATTATTATTATTATTATTTAATGTTGTTGGTGCTGTATACAATAGCTTTACTGTACAGTTAGTTTCTTTAATTAAATTAGAAGGAGGAATGTAGTGGAGGTAATAGATGTTGGCACCAGAATATTGATACCACGATGGTGAGGGATGTTCCACTGTTCTTAGTCATTAATAACCACTGTTTGCATTTGTATGTGGTAATGTGTGCGAAGGTGGTGCAATGTGTTTGGTGTCGTTGTAGTTGATTCTAATAAATGTTACCCCTCTGTTGTGTGAGTGGTTTGCAAATTTGCACTTTTCTGATTTTTAGTTGTGATATTTTTTTATTTCGAAAATTAACATAAATGTATTGAAATTTAAAGAAATTCAGTGAGTCACTAGGTAACTTTAATATATTTTTTTTAAAAAAACCAAAAAAGAAATGAATGGGCGAAATTAAAATGATAAGTCATATAATCGAATATCAGGTGGTTGCCCAGGATTTTCGAGAATAAAAACAAATTTCTTTTTTGATTTTAAAGATAACGAACTAATTTTGTCATGGAACTCCTTTTATTGTATTCTCTCTTACATATATGTAGTGTGATAGGGGGGTTCCATCTTCTAAAAGGAAATCATGTTTTTTCTTTTTTCAAACCTAATTTAATGGGAGTTATAGATGGTGCTAGAAATCAGAGAGTCAAAATGAACAAACTAACTAAATCAGAATTAGAAGGTGTGTGGTTGCTCCATCTCGCCATTAAATTTCATGTTGATTGCCATAAACCTTTTCATCTAAAGATTTGTTTACTTTATTAGTAAATTTATGTGAATACATTGTTTAATCATTAGAAGCTTCCCTTTCCTTTTTTATTTCAGTTGTTTTTTTCAACACGCATTGAGTTTTAAATTGTTACCTAAATAAATCAATCAGCAGTGTGTGAATGTATGAATTGTAATATAATGTAATGTTGTTGTAGTGTCGCATTAGCTAGTCTAGGATGTGTGGGTTAAGTTGTAGTTGGTGCTCTATTTATTTTATAAGGTGTGTGTTTAGTTATGGTTGACACGCTATCTCTTCGAATCTTATTGGTGATCTTGACTTTGCCACTATCAGTTAACCAGTTGACAGTCATTGATTATTCATCGTCAAAGTTGAATTTAGGTTTTTGTCTGCCAGCTTTAACTTCGGATCGAACCATTTTATCCTTCTTTCTCTTCTCTTCAGCATATGTTGGTACATCAGTGGGCAATCTCTCTTTGGGGATAATCGATGACTTTGTAACTATTCTTTCCAACTTTTCAATGCAGTCACTGATGTTCAGTTTCTGCTCGCGGTGCTTCGATGAGTTAATTACAAAATCGCCTTCACTTGTTATATTCTTTGCATAGTGTACCTATTATTATAAAACACCATATTGGGTTGTGTGTGAGTTAATTATAGAATATTAATGTTTAATTTCTAAAGACTGTCAATAAAGAATGATGCATAAAGTAAGACAGTATTGGTTGAAGCAGTACTGAAACTCATTATTCTTTATACAACGTTTTGTTAATGAGTTAACTTCCTTCCAAACTGACAGGCAATCAATCCCAGCTAGTACTGTACAGCTATAAAAAGTTTGTAACCTACTTTTAGTGAGTCTCTGCAATGATCTGAAAGCCAATCAGCACTGTCAAGGTTGAATCTAGCTTCTACTTTAGTATTTACTTTATTTACATTTTGGCCACCAGCTCCACTGGATCTAGAGAATCTAAATTCAATCTTTTCTCGTGGAACATGTATCTTTATATTTGATCTCTGGTATAGCTATAATGTAAGAATATGTTTGTACAAATGTAGATAATCTACTTACACTTGAGAAAAATCTCACCATTGACATCGATGAATTATTTACAAATGACATTTCTCTTTATCTTTTTAATGATATATTTTAATGAAAGTTCGTTACTACAACACTTTATATATTATACAGTAATAATAAACTAGTAAAAGTTATTTAGTAATAATAATAATAATAGTTTCGAAGTGATTATTATTTGTGAAAGTTTAATTTATTTATGTACAGGATTTAATATAATGAATGAATAATTAGTTTGATCAATGATTGATTGTTTTTTATTAATGATGGATTTGATTGATGATCTTCAATGAAATTCAATTTAATTTAATTTAATTTTACATTTTTGTTTTTTAAACTGGTAATATCCCAATTAATTTAAAAATTATAAAATAAGTGTCTCATTGATGATTATTATATGCATATGGGAATCATAGTTACGTTTAGATATATAATATTTTTTAAACAATTAGTAATATATTAAATGAATTATCTTTAAAGATATGAACTTTATAAAGATATTTATTTATTTAGAATATCAGGTTAATATATTAGTTTTCAGTAAATCAAATACAAAATATTATTATTATTCTTAAAATTATCTGATTTAAAAAATATAGATGCAACTATGCTTTGAAATTTACATTTTACGAGATATTTATTCACTGACAACACAAAGTTGAAATTAATTAATTCTTTAAATATAATTCAATGAATTCAATTTTTACAATTTTAATGGACCATTAAAATCGATTGCAAAAATAGATATAAAGGAACACTCGTGTTTAGTTGAGTTATTAGTTATTTAGAATAACAATATTTGATCAATATGGTTGTAATTAATGATATAGAGAGAAACAATAGCAAGAACATCAACAGTGATACTTTTTACTCAGAGTACTTAGAGAAAAATAAACCAGTGGTCTTTACCAATCTAACAAACAATTGGAGTGCCATTTCCAAATGGACTGATGATTACATTTTGAATGTGATCGGTGATCACCAAGTCGATGTCAACATGTGTACTTTTGGAAAGATGTCTGATATTAAGAGAATGTCATTTGCAGAATATTATCGTCATTCCTTGGATAGGTGGTCAGGTATTAAGGAAGCCAGCGCCTCACTCAATCAAAATCTCCCATATCTAAGAAATTTCGATTGTTTTGGAGAATTTCCAAAGTTTGGAGATGATGTTTGCAGTCAAGAATTGTTTAAAAAAGAGATTCACAACTTGATTGTTAGGGGTGTCTTCATTGGCTCAAAAAGACACTGCCACCCATTTCCACAAGGATACTGGTGACAATGTAGTTGCAGTGATACGTGGAAAGAAACTTGTTGTTTTGGTTCCACCCTCAGAGGAGACGAACCTTTCACGTGATCCAGTAAATATCTCAGTAGGAAAGGATGACCCAGGCACACCACTTGAATCACATCCATCTCTCACCAGAGTTTGGCAACGCCTATGTCACCACATTGTCTGCTGGTGAAGCTCTCTTTATTCCTGTTGAGTGGAATCACTATGTAAAGAATTTAGATTTCACCATTTCAGTCTCATGTTGGGGTAAAGATGTCAATCCAGATAAACATTTTTAATCATGGGACCATTCATTTCAAGTCTTCTGTAAATTCTCAAATAAAATCTTAATTAAGAGTAAGAGAATCAAGTATTTTAATCTCACAGTTTTATTAAGATGGTATAGATCATAAGTATTTTTAAATATGGATAATAGATCAGTTTTGAGATATGTATAAAGATTGTTTAATATCAATGGTTAAAGAATTCCAAGCAATTTTCACAAAAATTTAGTCTTAACACTCTGTATTACTTGTAATAATAAATGATGGGTCAGTAATCAATATATATGATTTGGTGATAGGATTATCCTGATGTAATCATGATGCTATCAATAAATAAAGCGGCTATTTTAAAGGGTGGTTATATAATTATTCACTTTGGAAATTGACTTTAACCCAAATCAATCAGAAAACAAACACAGTATTTTATATGTAAATAGCTTCAACAGTCACACTTTTCTAACCACCTCATTGATCAACCCAATCAAATATAAAATAAATCTAATTAAAGTCGATCACACACCTATACATATATTGGTTCATTAAGTATATTTGATATCGATTGATTGTACTATATAGAGTATGGCTTACCTATGTTTAAGATTTACCCAGGACAATATTTATAAGTTTTAATTTACTGTTACTTTATAATAACATTAATGTAACTCCTAATTTATCAATTAATTGGTGTGAATAAGTATCCATTTATATATTGTTCTTATTGGAGTTCAATACATATTCAAAACAAATACAGATCAAATTATATAACTTAAAATCATATATTTTTAATAGTTAATTAATTATTTATAAAACATCTATATATTTTATATTTATATTTAAATGTTAAACTAGTTTTCCAATCTTAAAACAATGGAAAATAGAAATAATGAGAGTAACATTGATACAAATAATAATACTCATATCAATGATCAATTAAATTATAATAATAATAATGATAGCAATCAAAATGTTGATAGTTTTAATATTCCAATTTCTCCTAGTGAGAGTATAATGTTAAACGATATTTCCAACCATAAGGATAATTCAATAGTACCAAGTTTACCATCGTTATCTTCATCAGAAAATGTATCGGCAAATTCATCGAAAAATAATTCGCCCAGGAAAAATGTAAGTGCAGAAGTGAAGCCCAATGATATGCCAACAGTAGGATTCTTTGAGTTGTTCCGTTTTGCAACTTGGGTCGACATTGTGTTGATGATCATTGGAAGTATAGGTGCATGTGCGGCTGGTGTTGCAACTCCTGCCATATCCATTGTTTTTGGTCAAGTGATGAATGTTTTTACATACCAAGAGTTGAGGAAGCCAGACTTTAATATTTACGATGAGATTTGCAAAGTAACTCTCAATTTCGTATGGATCGCCATTGGAATGTTTGTTGCTTGTTATTTAGAGGTTTCATGCTGGTCAATAGCTGGTGAGCGACAGTCGGTTCGATGTAGAAAGCGCTACCTAAAAGCAATACTCAGTCAAGAGATTGGTTGGTATGATGTCACAAAATCAAGTGAGTTGTCAACACGTATTGCATCAGACACTCAGTTGTTCCAAGAGGCCATTGGAGAAAAGGTTGGCAATTTCCTTCATTTCTCAGCGACCTTTATCGCTGGATTTGTAGTTGGTTTGGTAAATGGATGGCAGTTGGCGCTTGTTATTATATCGATTACCCCATTAATCGCTGCAGCCGGTGCATTTATGACAAAGATGATGACTGAGCTGACTAAAAAAGGACAAGACGCCTATGCAAAAGCAGGTGGTGTGGCCGAAGAAAAGATTGGTTCTATTAGAACTGTGGCTACATTTTCAGGAGAAGAAAGAGAAACTCTACTTTATTCCGTGAATCTAGAAGATGCTCTTAAAATTGGTCGCCAAAAGGGTATCATGAATGGATTGGGTATTGGTATGGTGTTTTTTCGTCATGTTTGGATCATATAGTTTAGCTTTCTGGTATGGTGCCAAGTTGATTACCGATCATAAATATAATCCAGTTGCACATCGTGATTGGCAAGGATCAGATGTCCTTACTGTATTCTTTTCTGTTATAATGGTTCGTTAAAAGTTTAAAATATGCATCTTAATTTCGTATATTAATTACTATTATATTAGGGAGCAATGGCATTGGGACAAGCAACACCGAATTTAGCAAATTTTGCCAATGGAAGAGGTGCTGCATACAAAATCTATGAAGTCATCGATCGTCACTCAAAGATCAATCCCTTGTCAAAAGAAGGTATTGAACATGTTGCAGAAGGTGATATTGAATACAGGAATGTTTCTTTCTCCTATCCATCTAGGCCTGAAGTGAAAATTTTCAATAACTTTAGTCTATCCATCAAGAAGGGCCAGACTGTTGCATTAGTTGGAGATTCTGGTGGTGGAAAATCATCGGTTATCTCTCTGCTTGAGCGTTTCTACGATCCTGAAGAAGGTGAAATATTTTTGGACGGCATCAATATCAACACTATCAATGTCAAATGTTTGAGACAAAGTGTTTGGATTGGTATCACAAGAGCCTACCTTATTTGGTGTTTCAATTGCCGATAACATAAGATATGGTAATGAGAATGCTTCGATGGAGCAGATTATTGAGGCTGCCCAAATTGCCAATGCCCATGACTTTATTTCTGCTCTGCCCGATGGATATAATACTCAGGTTGGTGAAAAAGGTGTCCAAATGTCTGGAGGACAAAAGCAACGTATTGCAATCGCAAGAGCTCTGATCAAGAACCCAAAGATTTTGTTGTTGGACGAAGCAACCAGTGCCCTTGACGCAGAGAACGAGCATTTAGTACAGCAGGCCATTGATAAGCTGATGGAGGGGCGTACAACAATTGTAATCGCACATCGATTGACTACGATTCAGCATGCAGATGTAATAGCTGTTGTCAGAGGAGGAACCATCGTTGAGTTGGGAACGCACGAAGAATTGATCGCTAAAAAACGGAGTCTACACTTCCTTAGTACGTAGACAACAATCTGGAGAAGATGAAGACAAGCGTCGATTGAAAGGCAGAGTTAAAAAGACAAAGAGTAAGAATGGTCATATGATGAATTCATCGATATCAGATTCCGTTTTCAACTTCTTCATCCATCGATTGCAGTGACAGTGACTCGAATATAGAGGATACCGTGAATGAAGAAGACAAAAAAGATAAGTCGAGCAAAAAGAAAAAGAAGAAAGAGAAGAAACCAAAGGAAAAAGATGTTCCAATTACGCGTATTCTTAGAATGAGTGAAGGAGAGTGGCCATTCTTTTTGCTGGGTGCATTGGGCTCATTGGTAAACGGAGCAATTATGCCAGTGTTTTCTATTTTGTTTTCTGAAATCCTCAAGGTATTCAACTCCACCAACATGTATGACAGTGCCGTTCGTTTGTGTCTTTGGTTCCTTTTGCTTGCTGCTTGCGCTGGTATCGCCAATTTCCTTCAGATCTCATCTTTCACATACATTGGTGAAATCCTCACCTATCACTTGCGTTACTTTTCTTTCCGTTCAATCATTAGACAAGATATAGGTTGGTTTGATATGCCTGAGAATTCTACAGGTATTCTTACGGCAAACCTGGCAACTGACGCTACATTGGTACAAGGAATGACAAGTCAGCGTCTTGGTCTGGTCATTCAAAACATTGTTACAATGGTTGTTGGTCTAGTGATTGCCTTCATCTCTGGATGGAAGTTAACACTAGTTGTCCTGGCAACGGTTCCCATTATTGCATTTGCTGGTAAAGTTGAAATGGAGTTTATGGCTGGTTTCTCGAAGGAAGGCAAAGAAGCCTATGCAAAATCAGGACAAATTGCAACAGAGGCAATTGGTGGAATAAGGACTGTCGCTTCATTAAATGCAGAAAAGAAGATCTATGACAAGTTCAAATTTGCACTTGCAGAGCCCATTAAGATTGCAAAGAAGAAGGCACTCACTGCTGGTCTCGTCTTTGGTTTTACTCAAGCGACTATGTTTTTGATTTGGGCACTAGGTTATTGGTACGGAGGAAAATTAGTAGGTGATGGCGAGTGGAAAGCACCACAATCAGATATCAAAGACATTTGTGTGCCACCAAACTTTACCTATGGTGTAAGCTATGAGCATTGTATCTACATTCAGAATAGCATCTACGGATTTGGACAAATGCAGAGAGTATTCTTTGCCATCGTAATGTCAGCCATGGGTATTGGAAATGCCTCAGCGTTTGCTCCGGACATGGCAAAGGCAAAGATGGCAACTACCTCCATTTTTAAGCTCATTGACAAAGTCAGCAAAATAGATCCATTTAAGAAGACTGGTCAAACTCTTGAAGAGATCAGAGGAGACATTCAATTTAAGAACATCAAGTTCTCATATCCTGCCAGACCCAACAAGACCATTTTCAATGATTTTTCACTTTCCATTCAAAGCGGTCAAAAAGTTGCTTTGGTCGGAGATTCTGGAGGCGGTAAATCATCGGTTATCTCCCTGCTTGAGCGCTTCTACGATCCATTGGAGGGTGAAATCCTGATCGATGGTGTTCCAATAAAAGATATGAACCTCAGTTGGTTGCGTGGAAGTTTTAGGACTTGTAGGTCAAGAGCCATTCTTGTTTTCTGGTACCATAAAGGACAACATTAAATATGGTAAACCAGATGCAACTATGGAAGAGATCATAGAAGCTGCCAAAGCAGCAAATGCACATACCTTTATCGAGGAGCTACCCAATGGCTATGATACACCACTTGGTGACAAATATACTCAACTCTCGGGTGGACAGAAACAACGTGTTGCTATTGCAAGAGCAATCATTCGTAATCCAAGAATCCTTTTATTGGATGAAGCAACAAGTGCACTCGATTCGAAATCGGAAACTATCGTGCAAGAAGCATTGGACAATGTTATGAAAGGTAGAACATCAATAGTCATTGCACACAGATTGAGTACAATCATCGACTCTGATGTAATTGCTGTTGTAAAAGGTGGAAGTGTTGTAGAAATTGGTACCCATGAACAACTTTTAGAACTGAATGGGTTCTATACAAACTTGGTTGCAAGACAACTATAATCATGTGATGTGTCTGAATTAAAAATGGAATAAAATTTCACAAAATATTGGCACTTCTGAATTATCAGATTTTGTTGAAAATCTAAAAATGATAGATTTATTATAAAATTATAATAAAGTTTATTTAAAAATAGTTTCAATTCGAGAATAAAAAATAGGATCTTTTTAGAGTTTAGCATCCACATCTACCACCACCAAGGAGACCACCGACAACTCCAAGGACTCCACCAACAACTCCACCAACGGTTCCAACTACACAACCAAGGTTGACATTGACATCAACATCGACGTTGACTCCTGATCCACAACAACCAGCAACACCATTGGATGATTGACCGGAAAGTGATCCACTTGAGCTTCCAAAATTCTTGGTCATTGATGAGGTGCTTCCGACATTTCCGAGTGAAGTAATTGATTCTATTAAAGAAAATAATCAATAAATAAATATTGTTAGAATTAGAATTTGGAAAGTTTAATGTAAAAGATTGAAAAAATTCATACTGATTAACATTTTAGAATTTTAATTGTTTAGATTAAGAGATAATTAGATGTTGTTTGTTGAGTTTGATTATTTGATGAATGAATAAATGTAAATTACTGATCTTTATATAGTATTTCATTCTCATATAAAGTTGTATTCCATTTTATAAATATGATATATCATTTTAAAAACAAAGGGTCATTTTAAAAGAAACATTAATCTTGTTCAATCTTTGAATGTTTTGAATGACTTTTTAGATATTGAAATTTCAACAAACTTATTGGTTGGTATATTGATATGAACATTCATATATATAACTTTATGAGAAAAAACACTTCCATTTCGAAAGATTCAAACCAATTTGGTCAACAAATAAATATAAATTGGGTGTGGTTCAGTTGATATAATGTTTTTGATCAACCACTCCAAAAACCAATCAAATTCACTAAACTTAAAAAGTAATATTGTTTTCAGATTAAGGTGGGGTCTAATTAATTTTAAATTTAAGTAAACCCTAAACAAAAACAATATTATCAATTCATTTTTAAAAAATTAAAACAAATGAATTAAAATCAATGATTCCAATTTTCCATATCACCTTTAATATCAGGAAATAACTTAAAATAAAATAAATTCTCTTTTAGATAATGATAAATAATAAAAAATAATAATATTTATTGAATAATTGGTTTGTTTTGGGGAAATTAACATCCACATCTACCACCACCAAGGAGACCACCGACAACTCCAAGGACTCCACCAACAACTCCTCCAACTGTTTCCAACTACACAACCAAGGTTGACATTGACATCAACATCGACGTTGATTCCAATTCCACCACAACCGGCAACACCATTGGATGATTGACCGGAAAGTGATCCACTTGAGCTTCCAAAGTTCTTGGTCATTGAGGAGGAGTTTCCGACATTTCCGAGTGAAGTAATTGATTCTATTGAATTCAATTAATATTTTATTTTAAAAAAATACATTCAATTTACTTACTGATTAACATTTTAGAATTTTAATTGTTTTGTTTAGTTGTAGTAGTTGTAGATAGATTAGATTTTAAGTTGATGACTAAAATGATTGAAATATAGTTCTTTATATAGTTTTCAGAAATTGATCAAAACCAATATAAATAATATAATATTTGTTGAAGTATCTCTTTTTAAAAAAGGAAAAGACACATTTCATAATATTTCTTTGAATAATAAATCTTGTTCAATATGCTTGGAAAATGAACCAATAGAATGTATCTCAATTCAATCAATTTTATCAATTTCGTAAATCATATTCCATTCTTTATTTTGTTAGTTATCAAATGAGCACACAAGTTTCATCAACACAAACAACTACCAACAATAACAACAACATCAACATTAAAAAAGAATCCACATGTGTTAAAAACCAAATTCAGTATAAGTTTGTAGCTAGGATGTGTTGAGATTCAAAAAATAAAATGGCAAGTAAAGAAGTGGTTGGTGATTTGATCATTGGTTTGATTAACTAATCAATCGATGTGGTTCGTTGATCATCTTAATTCTAAGCAGTACAACAATAAAATAGACTACTGGGTAATATTTATATTGTTGTCATATGTACCCATATGAATGGTAAATTGAGATTGCCAATATATATATATATATCACAAAAGAATAGATTTGATATAAACCAATAATAGTGTTTCATCCAATCATCGTTTCAGGTGCTGGCTTCTCTTTTAAGTAATAATATTATTATTAGAACTTAACTGAATTGATATAGATCTAATGAATGTATAGCATACTGATTATCCTGACAATGATCCAACCAAAACAATATAGAATGCCCAGTAGCATTTTGATGAACGAATTGAAGTCGAGATTGGCATTTTGGTGATAGGTATCTTTGAATTTGCAAGAGATATATAGATAGCTAGATAGGAGTTTGCTAGCATTTTGTGTGTAGTAAACTAAGATGTTTGTAATTACAATTGATTTCTGATTCTTTTATTATTATTATTATTATATCTCTATTATTACAGTGCTAGCAATGCTATTAACCTGGTCCAACCTGTTTATATTGTTGTTATTTCGATAGTTAGTTTGATTGTGGATTTTAACACACTGCAACAGTCAATTATTTGTATTCTGACAGAAGCAGGTTGCTGTTGGCAGTGTAACATAAAATCAGGGATCAACTTGCCTTTGGAATATCGTTGTGCTCTGGTAGATTACCAAGCTTCTTATTATATTGCTCAACCTTTTCTTTATGAGAATGCTTTATCATTGAATCAATCCTCTTTGCTTCCAATCTTTTCCTTGTTGTTTTTAAATTTAATCTCGGACTCTGTTAGTTCTACTTTGGGGCACAGGTGCTGTATTATTATCTGTGTGGTGATTATCATTATCATCATCATCTACTCTTCTTTTAGATTGATGATGACAACGATGACTTCTTCTTCTTTTTCTTTCCATCAAAGCTAGGTTTCAACGGTACGGCACCGCCCTTTAACTTTAACTTTCCTCCAACAATATTTTCATACTTTGGACATCTCTCACCAAACTTATCTATCTATACAATCTACTTATATATCTGTACGAAATCTATATATATATCTATCTGTAACGAATAGTGGAATGCTGGGGGTGTGCAGAATCAAATTGAAAACAATATGCATTGTGAAACTTTTCTAAAAATTTATTAAAGTATTATATTACACGTTTGATTTTATTTATTACAATGATCATTCAAACTTTCTTTCTACATATTCATCATCCTGTTTATGATGTTTGTGATGGCTGCTTTTAGATTTGTATTTGTCCTTCTCTTCGTCACTTGAACTATCTGATTCACTGCTACTGCTATCATAACTGTGCTTTCGCTTTTTCTTCTTTTTATCGTTGTCTTTGTCTCTCTCCTGTTTGGCTTTCTTTCTCTTTTGCTTCTCTTCTTTTTTGATTTGTCTTAGTAGAAGCTTTCTTTGTTTCTTTGTTAGACTTTCAAGAAATTCTCTAAGGATATCGTCATCGTCTTGGTCATCATCATCTTCGTAGGCTCCTTGTTGTCTGCCAGCACTCGACATTGCAAATAGTGGATCTTCTCGCTGTAGTCTTTTGAGATCGTTTTGGGTTCGCGTCCTTCAGTGGGCAATCCCGATCACCTGATTTGTGTCCCCATTGCTGACACCTGATACACCGTACATCTCGTAGCTCAATGCCAAAGGGTTTATGTGTAACTTTGATGTCGCTTGTATAATCGCCTTGCACCGGTGCATTTGCAAGAAACGGGAATTTCTCGGTGTCCTTCATTTGGCGTATATCTTTCTTCTCTCCACTTGCCAAGTCACTTTCATCGGAAGGTGACAATCCATCTTGTTGTTGGTGTTGTTGTTGTTGCTTCTTGCTCTCCATATTTGCACCGGGCGGTGCCGAATAGAGGAAACCAACTTTTGAACGCTCAGCCTCAAGTCTCGAATGCTTGCCCAACGCAGCCTTATTCTTAATAAACTCTATTTCATCCTGGCGTTCTTTTGCTAGCTCCCTCTCTCTCTTCTCCATGGAGATCGCCTTTTGCTCGGCAATAAAGAGTTTCTTCTGATTCTCTTTGTTGCCAGGATGAAAACGATTTCATATTCAAGAATTCTAATGAAGACATCTTGTCTATCTTGCTATCTTTCACTCGCTCCTGGTAGCAAGTGTTATCGATATATAAATCAAGAATTCTTTACAACAACAAATAATAATAATTTGAATTGTTTAATTTTCAACAAATTGTTTATAATATTTTTATTTTTGTTTTTGGTTAATAGATATACAATGAACAAATATATATATAATCAAACAAAGAGTTACTTTTTATTCATTGAATTAGATTAGTTCTATTTCTAAAGTGAGTAACGTTTATATATATATGTTATTTCCCAATGTTTGAAACCTGATCCTTGTATTTAAACATATTAGTAGTAGTTTTTTTTGTTGTAGAATTTATACTAAGTACAACAGAACATCTACAATTATTATTTTATTATAATATAAAAAATAAAGTTCAAGCTCAAATATTTTGTTACAATTAATTATTAATCTGTTTGTTTAAACAACGATAATTATTTATTAAATAATAATTATTACGGGATTATAATCGATGTGTGTTGGTTCTTTTCTCAAATTTTTCAAACTTGCAAGTAAGAGATAGTAGACATTGTGAACAAACACTTTTCTTTTATGCAAGTTCACCAACACACATAAATCTTCATTTATTTTTTTTAAATATTTTCCAATTGCTATCACTTTTATTGAAATCAACTACAACAACTACAACTTGTCTGCTTTCATTGTCTTGTCTTTTCATTTCATATCTTGTTCGTTATTGTCATTCAATTGTATAGTATTAATAGTAGTAGTAGTGCAGTAGAGATAGAACATTGCTGTCTGTCAATCGAGATATTGTCATTCCTTAGCAACAACAACAACAATAACAATAACAATAACATGTCATTATTGCAAATTCAATTCGAATACTTAATATCTAAAATTGATAAATTAAGTAGACCACTGCAGTCTGGCAGCACTGGTACCAGTACTGCCAATACTCCTGCTTCAACTGCTGCTACCAACAACAACAACAACAACAGTTTGTCTGCTTCTCCTTCTGCTGATAACTCAGCCGACAACAATAGCTTTTTCAGCAGTAACAATATTATATTTTCACAACTAAAAAGCTCTTCAAACATTAATAATCCAAACAATACCAGTAGTCATAATCATAACAGTAGAAACAAAAACAACAACAACAATATTAATGTAAATAATAATAGTCATGTTAATAATGTTTCAGATGCTGAAATGGATGAAAATGTATTAAATACTATAAATGAATCTATTCAATTGTATCATACTCAACAGCAAACAAGTCCAACAGCAAACAACTACCAATGTCATTCAACAGCAGCCTTTGTACAGAGAATATTACATTAAAATCATTTTGAAACTGAGCCGATACGTCACTAATGATAATATTGCTTTAAAGTACTTCCAAATGACATTACTGCTGGCCCAAAACAATCAGCTCTCTCTTCTAGAGCATACCAATGATACAGCTCCACTGATACAGCTGTTTCAAAAATATATTCAACTTAATCCACCATCCACCAACACCAACAACACTGCAAAACACAGTAAATATTCACAAACAACATCTACAACTTCAGCAACCTCTACTCCTAGTGCCAATAACCAATTCCAATCTCATCAATACTCAACGGTACGAGTAGAAGCATTGAAGGCACTATCTATATTTGGCTACAACAATGGTTCATTCATTCCTTTGAAGTATTTTGAACCACTATTCGATAGTCTCTTGCTTTTGGCAAATCTGCAACCAACCCCCAAAACCCATTTCCGCTTTCTGTCAGCCAAGAAACAAAGAGGTTGGCAACCATTACAATTGGCAATCTCTGTGTTCAATGTGGATCTAAACTCTCAAAATTCTACCCACTTCTGTTTGAAAAGCTCTATGCCAATCTTGAGCTATTAGTTGTACAACTGACAAATGAGCAATATATTATAAAAGTAAATACTCTACCAAACTCTCCATTTGCTAAACTAACCCAATCTTTCTATTCATTCAACTATAGTTCACATGTAGTACATTAAGATCTTTACAATTGATATTAACACAATGTAAAGGTGTATATGACAGCAAAGCCTCATCTTTACTCGCTATACTTAAGAGATTGATGTTTTTTGGTACCAATATCAATCCAAATGCTGTACTACCTTCACAACTTCATGCAGTAGAACCTTACAAGCTCAATCCAAAGAAGAAAAAGAATAGAGATATCGGTGGAGAGCTCAGTGATGGTATATCGAGTTCAGACAGCGATATCGACGAGAGATATTCGTTTGCAAAAGTCAGACTTTCGACACTCTCATTGCTCGCTACTTTGTGCAGATCTTCTGCAAAACTGTTCTTTGGATATTGGACGACATTCCTTCCGACCCAAATGACAATGCCTTCACTCTTCACTGCAGCTCTCTACGACCAAGACTATCGTGTAAGACTTGCTGCAATTCAGGTCCTTACAACTATATTCGATGGTTGCAAAGATCTTTTGGTTGCTATTCCAAAGGTTCCTTCAACACCAACCTCCTACACTTCTTTCTCTCAGATTTTGACTGCTATGATACAAGAATCTCATCGAGGAGTACAACTTATCATTGAACAGGAAAAGAATAGCAACCTCTTTGTTCTTTCATTAAGGTGTCTGTGTATGCTTATCCTCAACTCTCCCTACGATCGTTTACCCTCTGGATTGTTGACACAATTGATCCAATTGGTCGCACCATTCTTGAGCAATCCGGCCAATGATGTGCAACTAGCAAGCCTATCATCAATCATTGCTATATTATCAGCAGAACCACCTACTCCCGACGAACTACATGAGTTTCTCGCAAATAGCGATGTAATTGAGCGTATTATACAATTCGCATCCAACCCTGCCAATTCTGACCATATGAGAATAGAAGCAACTCAATGCATTCTCGCATTGACCAAACACAACTTTCAGATGTTTTGTAAGCATCATGAGAGCATCTATACAACATTGTTCGGTCTATTGACTACACCGACATTGGACTCAACTCTTCGTATACAAAGTTCAAAAACGATCGAAGAGATTTCAAAATCAATACATGAATCACAGAAATCCAACATCACTTATGTAAGTTCGCTAGTACCCATGTTATTAGATATCCAACTAACCTCCAAAATCATATAGGATCCAAATGTTGAGAAAAAACTCTGGGATTTATTCTTCAAATCCTTAACTGGATTAATTGAAGATCCACTACCTCAAATTAGATCATCTATATGCAATTGTCTATCACACTTAACATCAAATGTTTTTTCAAATCTACCAGTAGGTAAAGATGTTTGCATATCAGACTAACATATATTAACTTTTGATTCAATAGATGAGTTTACAACTACATTCTGTCACTGTTATACTGGGACTAATGTCAGATGACTCTTATTTAGTTAGAGCTAGTGCATGTAGAACCATTGGTATGTTTGTCAAACTAGAAACACTGGCGGATGATACAACCTTCCTCTCCAAAGCAGCAAGTTGCCTTTATAAATCAATGTGTGACAACAATATCAATATTCGTATCAAAGCTTGTTGGTCATTGGCAAATCTCTGCGACCATCTCGTCTCAATTAGGAAAGATGAAGTATTTAATGACATCCCTACTTTAATTCTCTCAAAGGTAGTCGAGGTCTTACTTTTAGCTTCTTACGATAATCCAAAAGTTCGAAGCAATGCAGTTAGAGCTTTAGGTAATTTTGCTAGGTTTGCACCTCGCGAACTCCTCTATAACTCAACTCCTGTCGATATTCAGGATATCTTTGATACAATTCAGCAGAATCAACAATTACAGAATACCAATGGCGATCTATCAAAAATCAATACGACTGCACCTACAACTCCTGATCAGAATAGTTTAGCTTATAACCACAAGAATATGATGGACCATTACATTAAAAATCATTCCAAATCTCTCATTGATAGAATCATTGATTCTCTTGTAATCAATGCTGCCGAGCCTTCAACTTCCTTCAACTTTGTCAAAGTGAAATGGAATGCATGCTATGCACTAGGAAATCTCTTTTACAACAGTGACATTCAATTCAACCCAACACCAAAGTGGCTACATCAAATCTATGAAACTCTGGTTTATCTCGTTCAGAACTGTAAAAACTACAAGATCAAAATCAATGCATCTGCTTCATTGGCAACACCAACCCACAGTCGTCTTCAATATGGCGAAGACTATCATTCCATTCTAGAAACCATCATAAACTCTCTTTCCAATGTAAATACTCTCATCGACCACTCTGAATATCAATATAAAGATATCCTTGAAAAACAAGTAAGTTATATCATCCTAATTCCATATAATTTTTAAATACCTTTCTAATATCTTTAATTTAGCTTGGTGTGTCACTTATTCATTTATTAGGAGAAATGACATATGATGAGATAGAAACTTATCAGACATTACTTCTAAACCATAGCGAGGTTATCTATGAAACCTTTGAAAAATTGAACCCGGGCGACCAAACTGGAAAGAAACAAGATAGACCAACAACTTTGGAGTACAGTCAAGGCATGGCAACCCTAAAGCAGTTCATTGACCACTACAATAACAACAACGATACTCAATTTGATAGTGATTGTCAACTCAAACTAACAAATTTAAAAAAAACTCTTTGAAGACATTAAACTTTAAAGAGTCCTACTTTCTAGAAATAAATTTTAATTATAATTATTTAAAAGATTGTGCAAAGTCAGTCTGACTGAAATCTTGACATCAAGATCTTATATTTTTTATTTTTGCAAAAGCAAATGGTTCTTCGAATTCAAATTGTCTTTGGTGCATCTTTGTTGTTGAAACGAACCAAAAGATAACAATGGTTGCATTGACGAAAGATATCTATTGCAATATTGTAAACTTAGTTTGGTGCTCTAGAGATGACACTCTTATAACAAGAAAGTGGCTGATTTCTTTAGACTTGGTCTCCTGGGAATTCCACTCTATTGTTAAGAATCTGAATAACAAGTTCTCTCTATCCTACAGCAGTGCAAAGTTTGACATCAACCAATTTCTATTGCACCACTATATGAATAGATACTGCCCTATATCGAATGATCCCACTTCCTTTGTGATTACTCATTGCAGAGGTCTGAGAGTACCTCCTCATCTGTTGGATCCACTCAGACAATTCTCTGCAAACTTGAATAGATACAGCGGTGGAAGCTATTGCTTCCAACAGATCTTTAGCGACAGAGTTGGACTCATCAACAATGTCAAGTCGATTGAAATTTGCACAGAGAAAGCAGAAGACTTGGATGATGAGACCGAAGTACAACCATCATTAGGATTGGGTGGTGCTGATAAAGATGGAGATCAGGACGATGACGAAATAGAATACATGTCTTTCCTAATTAAAAACTCAATAAAGAAACAGAACCAAATGTTTGGAGAAACCATCAGTGCAGATCTTGATTTGGCTAATGGAGAGCTAGACAACAGCACCATGGAATTGTATGAGAAGTACCAATACAATAAAGACGATGATTCCGATAGGTTCGTTGATTGGAAACACCTGGTGGATACTCTTGATCTGTTGTGTGCTCAAGCCAATCAATGTAAACTAGAAAACCTCAAGATCTCAATTGATATCGGTCAATTTGATCACTACAACAAATACGAGCTCATACTATCACGTTTGTTCTCATCCGGCTTCTCCGAGCTAAAGTCCCTATCTTTAGGTGGATTGGGAGATACATTTGCTACTTGTTTCCTGGTATACCCAGAAGCGCTCTTCCCAGGATTACTCCAGCTAACCAAGCTAAAATCACTGGAGCTTAGGTTTGACATGGCTGGACTGGAATATGAATCCAATCTGTTTTTCAACGAGCTAAAAGATTATCTTTCTGCTGATCAAAATCATCTTGCGTCTCTTTCAATGGACTATCCCATTAGAACCGAACAAGATCAACAACTTCTCACATATCTGCTGAGTGCAGAATGCAGACTATCCACAATCGAATTCATTTGGATATCACTGAATAAATGCTTGCCATTCAGTAGCAAGGCAAACAGTACCTGTATCAAGACAGTTCGCGTCTCAATCAAAGAAGATCCTGTAACAGCCATTGACACCGTGTATGAATCACTCAACTCCTTTGAAAACCTACAACTCTGGTGCCATACCAACAACTATGTTCCATTAGTAAACATCCTACAAGCCTGCCAAGTCAGCAATTGCAAATCATTGACAGTCAAACTAATGGACGAAATTGAACACCAAACACTCCAATCCATCTTTAAGAACATAGAAACTCATTTTACCCAACTAACTCAACTCACAATCGACCTGTCAGATGGCTTCATTGTTGATTCACATATCCACCAGACTCCACTGCGACATCAAATTGACCGAATTATCAGCAACAACCCCAAAATAACCAAATCATCCATTTTTGGTATGGACATTTACTGAAACACAATAAAAAACCTGGCAGTCAGACAAAAAGTTTTTCAAACCGTCTTACCATCTTAATCAATGCATGAACTGTTCAAAAAACCAATTTTTAGTAATTTAATTGAAATTTTGGATATTATTATTATTAGTATTTTATGATAAAAACATTTCATTCAAAAATTTTGACAACCACAAAAAGTGACTTCAAACTAATGATCTTGGAGAAAATATGGCTTTTGATTGGGTTGGTAAAATTAAATTGGCTTGTCATATGAACTTTTGATTATTTTTAATTAATTTTCATTTTTTGATAAACAGATATCTGATTTGGATCAAACACTATAAAAGAGACTATTTTGTCAATATTTGATTCTTATCTTTGTTGTATAACTAAATAAATAAATAAACTTAAATTAAAATGGAAGGTGAAGACGTAACTGCTTTGGTAATTGATAACGTATGTATATCAATCAAAATATTATAATTTCCAATGAATAAATAAATTAACAATTATATTTGTTTTCAATAATATAAAGGGTTCTGGTATGTGCAAGGCCGGTTTTGCTGGTGATGATGCCCCACGTGCTGTTTTCCCATCAATCGTTGGTCGTCCAAGACACACTGGTGTCATGGTCGGTATGGGTCAAAAGGACTCCTACGTCGGTGATGAAGCCCAATCCAAGAGAGGTATCCTTACCTTGAAGTACCCAATTGAGCACGGTATTGTTACCAACTGGGACGATATGGAGAAGATCTGGCATCACACTTTCTACAACGAACTCCGTGTTGCCCCAGAGGAACACCCAGTTCTCTTGACTGAGGCCCCACTCAACCCAAAGGCCAACCGTGAGAAGATGACTCAAATTATGTTCGAGACCTTCAACACCCCAGCCATGTACGTTGCTATCCAAGCCGTCCTTTCCTTGTACGCCTCTGGTCGTACCACCGGTATTGTCATGGACTCTGGTGATGGTGTCTCCCACACTGTCCCAATCTATGAAGGTTATGCCCTCCCACACGCTATCCTCCGTCTCGATCTTGCTGGTCGTGATCTCACTGACTACATGATGAAGATCTTGACTGAACGTGGTTACTCATTCACCACCACCGCCGAGCGTGAAATCGTTCGTGACATCAAGGAGAAGCTCGCCTACGTCGCCTTGGATTTCGAAAACGAAATGCAAACTGCTGCCTCATCCTCAGCTCTTGAGAAATCATACGAGTTGCCAGACGGTCAAGTCATTACCATCGGTAATGAACGTTTCCGTTGCCCAGAGGCTCTCTTCCAACCATCCTTCTTGGGTATGGAATCTGCTGGTATTCACGAGACCACCTACAACTCCATCATGAAGTGTGATGTTGATATCCGTAAGGACTTGTACGGTAACGTCGTCCTCTCTGGTGGTACCACTATGTTCCCAGGTATTGCTGACCGTATGCAAAAGGAGTTGACTGCCCTCGCCCCATCCACCATGAAGATCAAGATCATCGCCCCACCAGAACGTAAATACTCCGTCTGGATTGGTGGTTCCATCTTGGCCTCCCTCTCCACTTTCCAACAAATGTGGATTTCCAAGGAAGAATACGACGAGTCTGGTCCATCCATCGTCCACAGAAAGTGCTTCTAAACGCATTTTGTAGTATATTTTTTATTTATTTTAAATATCACAATAAATGAATCAATTAGTCAGCTGTTGATTTTATCCAGTTGCCTATTATCTGTAAACTAAAAAAAAATCAAATCAATCTCCAAATTTTATTATTGTTTTCACTTTACACATTATTAAGATACCAAATTTTATTATTATTATGAAACATGGATACTTAAAGAACTGGACAAGTGGGGAGTTTAACAGGAAGAGGGGCATGTCTATTCAGATATTTAATAATTTTTATTGATTTTTTCACTGACATCAATGTTTTAAACACAAACACTTAGATTGAAGAAAAGAAAAACAATGAATACCTTAAATGAATCTAATATATTTGTACAATTACCACATATATTGTTAAACAAAATAGTTGATAATTTAAATGATAATATCGATGTTATATGCTTCAGTTTAGTTTGTAAACGATGGTTCTACGAAAGAGACAAATACCTAATATTTAACACAAGTAATCTTTATCATGACGATTTACAGAATTGTACAACCAAATTCTTTCTTAATTCATATCGATCTCAAATCATCAAATCATTAGAGCTAAAGAAGAAACGCACTATTTCCATCACTAGAAATAAAGAAACCATTAATTACAATTTCTGTGATTATAAAATAAACGGTAAATTGTATTATAGGATGCCAGTAATAATATAGTTGGTATTAATATGTAGTCATTCTACAAGATAAAATTACTGATATAGATTCGATTCAACTAAATGTCTATAAAGTATACATAAAAAGCTACTATATGCAAACTGACCACCTACATCAGTTGATTTCAAACTCAAATGTTGTTAAACTGAAGTCTGTACTCAATTGGGACTCCGAATTACCAAGGAATTTGACATCAATTTCGTTTGCTAATTCATTCAACAGACCAATACCCAAAGGTTTTTTGCCACCGAAATTAAAGAAATTATCACTTGGTTTATCTTTCAATCAGATACTGGAGCCTGGAGTTCTCCCTGATACTTTGGAAAAGCTTTTGTTTTCCTATTGCTTTGATAAACCAATAGAGTCAGGATTGTTGCCTTCTTCGTTGAAAGTTCTTTATATTCCCAACAATAAATACCAGCATGAGCTTCCAGAATTGCCATCAAGTTTAATAGTATTGAAGTATGCAGGTCGTGGTGTACAACTAAAAGATGGAGTACTTCCACTTTCGCTACAGATTTTGGAATTGATACCAATCACATGGATACCAAAATTAAAATCACACCACAACATTAAAACACTCTCCATCACCTCGGATACTAGTGAGACATCAGAAATCAATCTGAACGATCTCCCACCGAGTCTCACAAGATTAAAGATATTCTCATACTCAACTTTAAAATCAAGTCTGCCAACTACAATCAAATATTTAAATATTGCCTGTGCAACTTATAGTTTGGATGAGCTATTCCCAGATAGATCTTTATATCAACTTGATAAATTGATCATAAATGGATACCAAAGTGAGGACTCCCTTCAAGGTCTGAAGATTAGGAAATTGAAATTGTCTTATTTTGGTCCTAGCAAAGGTATCACTCATAGAGAGATTCCATATGGAGTAGAGTATTTGCATTTTGATGAAGGAAGTTTACCATTGGAGAAAAATACAATACCGTCATCAGTCAAAAAATTGAAAGTCGATGACATTAAGATAATAGGGCAGCCAGATCTCATCCCAAACTCTGTTACAGAGCTAATTATTATGACGGAACCAAATAGAATCTTAGAAAGTGATCTATTCCCAAATTCTCTTACAAGACTCATATTGCCCTCTGCTACTTGCCATCCATCATCCAAAATCATTGACCATACACAATTCAGGCTTTGGGTTGGATCAATTCGAAAACTAGATAATCAACATTACATCATCCTTGCACATAATCTCAAAAATTATTTTATTGCTGCATTTTTCCATAAAAGACAAATACTTAATGTAATTGATGATCAATTTAGTTCTAAATTAAATACAGTTTTTCCAAAACAATTGTTTGACAGGAGAGAGATATAGATGTTAAATGTTAATAAAGTTTGTCCAAAGGTTAGTTATAGTGTTGTAATACATGAGGATGTTTACATCTAATTTTTTTTATTAGTTTTTTTTTTAATCATCCGGGTGATCTATTTTATTAATTAAATAATAAATGGTGAGGGTCAGAACCTCAAAGTGTTCTATATATATATATAACGACACAAAGGGACAGTAGTGATTGTCCGAAATTTTTTTTTGTTTTTTTTTTGTTGTTATAACCATACAGTTGTTTATTTAAGGTAGGGTTTAGAAGCCTACAGATTTCTTTTTTTTACAACCACAGGCCGGTTGTGATGACCATCATTTTATAGAGGCATGACTGCCTATTATTATTTGGAGCAAGGTGTTTTAACAAAGGACTGTTAAGTATTTCGAAGCGACAGAAGATTTTAAGAGTACACCAATGGTTTACGTAGTTGAGGGCTTCGCTTGTCAATTTACATTATTCTTCATGGCGGGATGGTATCATACAGACTTGAAAGTTCATGGGTTCACTGGAAGTGTATGGGGAAAAAACTGGAAAACCCGGGATTCGAACCCACGACCCAAGGCGTCACAAGCAGACTACCATACCACATCAGCTATTCTGCCTTGGGGATTGTCCGAAATATATTATTATTGTTTTTTTTTTGTTTTGTACAAATCGCATGCGGTATTTCTCTGAAATATATCAAAATTTCTCCCCTTCCGGGAATTGAACCCGGGCCTTTCGCGTGACAGGCGAAAAATCCTCACCACTAGACCAAAAGGGAAATATGATTTTGCTAAATTTTTCAAAAGTAAAGACGTTTTTCTATTTCTTTCATATGTATCAAAAAAAAAAAAAAACAAATTTTTTTCTTTATTGTTTTTTAATTAAACTCTACATTCTTTATTCTTCTTTTCTTGAAGGTTAATATTTATGGTACTAAGAATGTTTTAATTTGGGTTTTTTGTTGTTGTCTTTAGGTTGCAAATCATCATTTATCTATAGATTACCAATAAATTGTGCATTTTACAAAGAGGTTTTGTGAATAATGAGGTATTCATTATGTTTATTAATTTACAATATTAATATTTGAAAATTATATAATTCAAATTGGTAATAAGTCTCTGAGGGGTTGGAGTAGTCCAGTAAAGTGTAAAGCACTGCCAACTAACACAAGTAGTGTCAAAACGTAAGGAGACCAGCTTCCGGATGAAACTTCTTCGATTTTCTTAACTTTCAAAGCTTCAATAGAGAGCTCTCCTTGGAGATTTGAAATAACGCTTTGAGTTCTTTGCAAGAGAGATGATGCTATGTCCAGTTTTCGCTGTAATATTTCTAGTCGATCTGTGCCGACATTTTCATATGTATAGATAACGGTGTCGCTATTGTCTGGAGAAACTTCAGAATTTATCAATGAATTTAGTTTACTATCGAGTAAAACGATGGAGTCTGAGAATTTATGCAACTCTTGATTCAGGTATTGGTTGGTTCTTGCGTTTGAATATACATTAATGACTAATCCAATAAATAATATCGAAATAAATGCTAAAACTATGATGGATATCTGTTTTTCAGTGGCTGAGAGGTTCTTCCAAAGAGTGGTGAGTGAAAGGCTAGAAGGTACAGAGCTGCTTTGAGTGGTTTCGGTTTCTTTTGAGTTATTGGTGTCAGCTTCTATAGTTGGTTGATTGACTTGTGCAATAGTCGTTGGTATTGATTGGTTGACAGCTTGTTCTGCTGGTGCGCTTGTTTGGGTCATTGGATCTGGAAGTGCAGATTTGGCCTGCTTTAGTTTGTTATATGTATAGGCTTCGATTTGGTTTCTGACCATTGTGAACCAAAGTATAAAATAATCTTTGTTTCCTTGATAAGCTGACTTTTGGATCATAGATGCTATTCCCCATAGAGTTTTGGTGAATTTGATCTTTGATGATAACTTGACAGTGCAACCGTTTCCTCCGTCGTCAGAGGTTATAGAGAAGAGGTTTTCAACAGAGAATGAGTCACCATATGGCACATCTTTAGATACTGAACTGCATTGCAAAAAGTAGCTCATCTTTGTTTTTTAATCGGCAACGCTGTGTCTGAAAAACTCGGGTTGATTTTGGACCAATCTTAAAGCTGATTGCAGTTCTAAAGTCCATTGTTCTCGAAGTACAACAGCTTCCATTTTTCCATTCGTTAACGGTTTGTTCTGTGTATCCGTGAGTAGTGTTCACCAATGCCCAGAAATCTGTTCGAATAATTACATTGTAGAACTCTTCAACACTGATTGGATACTTTTCTGTTGCCCATGGCGCTTCCTCAAACTCACTAGAAACAATATGTTCACACTTATCCTTTACAGGAATAGATTTAAATTGAAGAGTATTGGAAGTAGCAACTGATGCTGGTGATGGTGATGCTGTTGATGCCTGTGTATTTGAGTTATTGCTGCTGGGAGTAGTAGTAGTTGTTGTTGTAGATGTTGATGTCGATGTATTAGAAGGCATAAGAGAGGTTGTGGAGATTGTATGTCGTAAAGGTGATGGTGCTGGGTTGCTTGATTGTGCAGAGACTGTATCGATTGTACTCTTTCTTTTGGGTGTTGGTGATGCTTTCGATGATTGTGGGGTTGGCTGTTGAGCGGGTTGTTGAGCTTGTTGCTTATTTGTAGAGGATGATAAATCATTCATGTTCAAGAGTGATTCTGATTTCTTTGGTGTTGCTGGACGTGATGAGTTTGTAGCTGGTGTACCATTTGAAGTGTTTGATGTTGTTGAAGTTGACTCCTCAGTAGGTTGACTACCAACTACTATATTTTCATCGAGATCAACAGCTGAAGTAGGATTAGTTGCTTGATCCGAAACATTTTCAACAGATGAACTTAACATCTTTGATGATGGAGATTGTGATTTTGGGGGGGGAATTTGAATCGGATCCATTTTGTTGTCCATTTGTCTCTTGTTGAGTATTAGAGTTTTGATTGGTAGGCTCTGGGAATTGAGATGTTGAGTTTGACAAGGTGTTATTGCCGTTGGATGGAACAAAACTTGAGACAGTGGGTGTTTCTTGGAATGGTTCATCTTCCATTTCATCCGATGATTTGCTAGTTTTCTCATCATAAATAATTCCATTCATAGCATCCTCAAAAATCTTTGTTCTAGTACCCTCCACCCTGCTGAAACAATGTCTGTAGTGTTGCGTAAGCTAAATCTCTTGATAAAAATGCAGAGAAGAAGTACTGTTACAATAAACGATTTAATGTTAATAGATGAGTCTGATTTGGGATTGATTTGGTCGCTTACTTTTTGAGTTGCAGTTTGAAACTTCAATTGCATTTGGGAATAAATAGACAGAATACTTCTTTGAAATATTGGTGATATCTTTGATTGGGATGATGATCTGAGTTGAACCTATCTTTGGTGCGTAAGAAACGTGTTGTTGTGAAATGTATATTCTTCCAATCGAAAACTGAACCACCATCTGTATAACTACAACTGTATTCTAAGGAGGAATAAAGTCAGTACTTGACTGAACGTTTGGTAGTTGGTTGGGTATTCTCTACTACTACTATTCATACCTTCAATTAACTTTTCATCGCTTGGAATGGATTGAAATATCTGATGAAAAGAATTCTCATCTTTGACAGCAACAGTCATGATTTTCTGGATGAGTGTATTTGATCCGGGTATATAGGTTAAAAAGGAGGGGTCTTTTTCCTCTCGCTTTTGACCGCCGTTGTTTGTATAGGGCGAATGAAGATAAATGTTTGATTAAAAAGTCGGCTGTTAATCTGTAATCCTATAATAGAGGTTCAGTGACTGTATTATACCTCTACTACTTTCTATTTTGGTTTTTTATTAAACTAATCTATAAATTTGTTCAATCAAACAAATAGTAATTATAAAGTTAATAAAGAATCTATTTTAGAATACAAATGTAATAATAATGATAATAAAACAACAGTATTATAATTGTATATAATATATATAATGTGTAGATTTGATATACAATAAGTTAAAACGATAAACAAATACTTGAAAATAAGTAAGGTAAGTAAAGTATAGTATATATTTTATTTAATATTAATTTGAATTGAAAATGACGCTTATATATTGAGATGCTATAATATTAACATCAACTTTGAAATAGAGATAGGAGAATTTGGTCAATCCAAAAACAATTATATAAATAAACAAATAAACAAACACAAACAGACAGTCAGACAGACAATCAAACAAAAAAAATACAAAAAGTAGAAGAATAGAACAATAAATAATATACCACCACTCAAACTCAAACCACTGCCACAACTACTAAATTCAAGGATGAATGAATCACCAAAATAATTATTAATATTATTATATATTTTGTTAATTTCTAAATGCGCAGCTAAATATATATAAGTCAAATGCAGTGACGGTCCACATACATCTACAGAGAGTAATGAGTGAGTGAAATAGATGAGATATTGAATGAGTTTATAAAGTGAAAATACACGATTGAATCGTTCCAATGACACACTGTGTAGTGTCTCATCATCTAAACTATTTGTCATACTGTGTTGTTTTTGTTTTTGGTTTGGTGTGTGCTGAGTGGTGGGTGAGTAGGTGGGGAAGAAGTCAAGTTATATGCTTAGGTTGTGATTTTGACAAAGCATCTTATATACCAATAGAATAAAATTGAATAATATTTCATCTATAGAACCCATAGATTCACTTATGTGTGAGTGTTGACCCACAATTGGTGGGGTTATGAATGAACAACCAGAATTGAAGTTTTAAATTGAATTCTTTGCTCAAGCTAAATATATTTTTTAATAGATTAGAGATTTAAATGATTTGGCTTAATTTTAGTTCTAAACTAGTATATATAACTAGTTTTATCAAAGATAGAAGTAGAATTATCCTGTTGAATCCACATACTTTAGTATTTAAAAATACTGTTTGGGTTTGATTTGGCTTAATCTGTGATCGTTTGTAATTGTTATTACTGTTTGTTTCTGCTGAATATATGTTATATGTTCTATTTGCTGAATCAAACAATTGACGATGATGTATGGTTATAACTAGAAGTCCAAGATGGTTTTTAAAAAGTCTGCATAAAATGTAAAAATATTGTTTTATAACAGCCAGTTGAAAATTAATTTTAAATTTGGTTGTTCAGCAGTATTGAACTTGAAAAAACATCAATTTTTGTGAAGAAAAACAATGTGAGTTGTCACAAAACCAGGTCAACTTCTCCCAAAAAATTAAAAACAGTATTAAAATATCGTATTTTTGAATTAAAAATCGTAACTTACATTGCTGACAGCAAGCGTCTAAGTTTAATAAGAAATCAAAATCAAATCAATAAATGGGCAAGTTCTGAATTCCAAAGGTCTGGTGTTCTGTGCAAACCTGATTGTCTTTCTTTTTCAAATGATATCTTATATTTGCTATTTAGATATAGATATATATATATATATTATATACAATAGTAATAACGAGCTATAACTGTTATAAAAATACTGATAAATATTATTAATGTTGTTGTTATTGTTATTGTTGTTGTTGGTCTTTTAAATATAAAATAATAATATTAAAATGTGTTATGCTATAGATTTTGATGAATTAATTTAATTGGGTGGTGGTGTTTGTTATTGCTGTTGTTGTTGCTGTTGAACGAAAATTAATAAATGTAATAAAGATGTTGTTGGTGGAAAGCATCCACTTCTATCTTTTCTTAATTTGAAAATAATTTATAAAATTAATAAAAAATTTGTGGTGAAATTATTAATTTTTAAAAAAATACAACAACTGATTGCCTTCGACAGCATCACCTATGTCATCATATACTTTTATGAAATTAGAGATGATGAATGTTTTTGAATGATTGCGAATCTTGAGTCTCGACTTAGTTACCAAAACAAGAACACCTAAAACTTGCAGCATTTTTTTAATGAGCACTCACTGATTTCATACATTCCATGGAATCACTTGGATTAATTAATTAGATTCATACGTGCCAGCGCTGGTCGTTTTTAATAATAATGATGATGTGTAATGATAATTTGATGATTGGATAGATCTTGCTCTTGAGTGGGGGTGGTTATACCATATTAATACTTTCATACCAAGATATGAGATATTCATCTATCTAGATAGAGACAACTTAAAATATGATCATTATGTCTATCTATCTATATTATTTATATTTTAGATTCGATGTCTTCTTTACAATTGCAAAAACAGGGCTAGAAATTTAAAAGTTTATTATTTATAGGTGAAAGGTTTTGAGTATGTATTATATGTTAAAGTTTAATTAATTTCCTGATTGACTCAATTCGCGCAAAGCTGGATTGCTATCAAGTTTATCTAAAATTATCCTGGACGATTTATCAAAAGCCTAGAAAATAAATGGAGATCGCGGAGGGGTTAATATATGTCGGATGAACAATCAAGAGGTTGAGGTCAACATACTTCATCTACATTGGAACCAGTTTTGGCACTGGCTTCAAAAAATAATAGACCATGTTCTTGGGCAAAAGCTTGGGCCTCTGCAGTTGAGACCTGACGTGCACTCTCAAGATCACTCTTGTTACCGATGAGAGTGATGGTGATGTCACCGGTTGAATATTTTCTACAATCGCTTAGCCATGATGTCAAGTCGTCGAAAGTTTCACGTCTTGTGATATCGTAGACAATCATTGCACCTACGGCACCTCTATAATAGGCTCTGGTGATACTTCTGAATTTCTCTTGACCAGCAGTGTCCCATACCTGTATCTTTAGCTGCTTACCATCGATGTCGATGATTCTCGATCCAAATTCAACACCAATAGTGAACTCTGAATTCGGTGAAAATCTTCTATCAACAAATTGCAATGTCAAATTACTCTTTCCAACGGCTATAACCAATCGTTCGCATTAATAATCAGTGTATGACTTAGCGCTGTTGTGCTGAATAGTTACCTGAATCTCCGACCATAATATATTTCAAGAAATGTGTATAATTAATCTTTCTTTCATAGACATATTGGTTGGTTTTATCACCACCTCCGCAACAAGACATTTTCTACTTTAAAATCGAATTTAATATATATATTACAAAGAATATGAATATGACAATGAATCTGCTATCTACTGCTATATGTTTATGCTGTACGACTCTATATTTATATTGGCTAAGTCTGATTTCTCCGCTACTTGATGAAAACTATTTGTACAGGTTAGTTTTAGTTTGATTTAAAATTCTTGATACAACAAAGTATAGTATTATAATATAATATAATTAGAGTAAATGCTATTTATAATGAATGCTATAATAGTAGTAGAGTTGATAGGATGTGTGAGGTTTTTAAATATACAAGTATTAGAAGATATTTGGTTAATTAATTAATTTGATTGATTGATAGAGTAGTGACTGATTTATAAATCTAAATTGGCCTATAGATTGATACTTTAAAAGGTGATTGATTAGCTAGAACAATAATAGAGTGAAAGTGTTACGTATTTGTTGATTGACTTGAATGATTGATTGCTTGCTTGCTGGCTTGTTGTTTGACTACTTTGCAATCGTTATTTAAATAATAATAGTATTGAAATAATAGAATATTGCTTGTTGTAGGATTGTTTTGTTGTGGTGATTGCTTGTGATGGAGTGGAGTGGGAGTGGTTATGTTATTTGAAACCGAATGAAACTTGATCTGAGAGTACTACCTGAAAGGTGTTTGTTTTTACTCTGTGCTTTAAAAAGGTGTGGTGGTGGTGGTGTGTGAGAATAAGAATCTCATATAACATTTTGACTTGTCGAATCTAAAGTCATTGATTATCTCTTAATTTCAACTATGGATAGTTGAATACTGTCTTATGCTGCTATTAAAGTTTCCATGCAAATCAATTCTCTTAATCTTCATGTCTAATACATTTTACACAATGCTGCATTCTGAAACATCATTAACAATTCCAATTAAAAATGTACATAAATTGAAAGTAATAACAATAAAGAGACAAATGATACAATGCATTTCCTGATCCATTTAAATTGGTTTAAAAACAGGGGGTGTGTTCTAACAATATTAATTTACAGATCTATTATCTATAAATAAATATTTTAAAACAATAACCAACCACAATGTATTACTACTACCACTACGCTACAACTAATATACTATACTAGTTGCCAAATTAATGTTACCGATGATGATGAATATCAACATACATAATAGTAAAAATAATAGGGTGTATTATAATGATAACAAAATGAATAAAGTTAACTTGCAAAAATAAAAAAGGTTGTGCTTATAATATGTGACAATAATAAATCAATGGTTGTTTTTGTTTTGGTTTTCCTTTCCTTGCTTTCTTGCAAGCAATACAGTTGCAATGACAAAAAATTAAATCGAGTTTTTAATTTTTTAATTTATTTATTTTTTTGTTGTTTGTAATCTTCAAGAGATAATATGTGGCAGATAAATTCAAAGAATGTTTTTTTCATAATATTCAATTTAGTAATAATAATTGTTTTCTAGATATCCTGACTAGATTCAAACTTCTTTATTTATTTGTGTTATTAGTTCTGAACACGTACTACCTACTACTCCAGTCTCTGTTTGTTTTCTTTAATGACCTAAGTAATAATATTCGAAAAAGAAACACTCGAAAATACCTGAGTAAAGAGTTATATATTGATGTTGTCATCATTGTTCAATTGTGAACAGATAATTGTTATAGAGTAGTATAATAATGATAGTTGGTTTATTGCTAGTGTAGCATATTTAAATAAATGAAAAAAATTAAAGAAAAATAAAAATCGAAGCATTGAATGATGACAAAAAAATGAATGTCGAGTGGTTATCTTCTGTCTGTTTTGTATTTGATCAATCAAATTATTAATTTAACAATGTCAAATATTTCTCCGGCATTAGTTAGAAGAACTATATTGCCATTCCACAGCAATGCAGTGGTGCTTTCCTCACCACCATGAGAGCAGAGCCAAAGAAAGGTGCTCCAGCAGGAAAGGGTGCAGTCAAGAAGAAGGCTGGTGGTGCCCCAAAGAAGAAGAAAAATGGTAATATCAAACAATTCAATCGACAAAGACAGTGAATAGCAACAGCAGACAGCACAAAACAGCGCAGCATGAAAAACATGAACATTTAGTCGAAAGATAATAACTTGATAGATCAGGTTTAATTATGATAGATTCTCGGTAGATAATGACAGACAATAGATTTACTGCATATAAAGTTGCTGTGTTGTTATTTATGTTCAACTATTAGAGACAATGTAATGGAAGTCAATTTAGATTAAGCTTTAACATTATTTTGATTTAATTATAGACAGAGGACCAAATCCATTACAACTTGAAAAAGTAGCACCACAACTCTTTACAACAACATTGCCACAAAATGATTCTGACTATCCAGATTGGCTGTATGAAAATCGATAACAACTACCAAGAGATCAAAAAGTAAAGATTTTGACACCAGAAGATGGTGGTCGTTATTTTAAACAAACAAAACAGAAAGGAAATTAAATTACACAACGAAATCATGTTGGCAACCAAAGGAAAGGGTCTATAATACACTGGCATGGCAACACTATAGTATATAATAATAAATAAATTAGCTAAATACTTATATATTTTAATTAACTTCACATTACGATCATTCATTCATTTTTTCATCTTTTATATATATTAATGAAAGGAGGTTGGTTTGATTTATTATTAGAGTTTGTAATAGTGGTCTTTGAGTAATGTTTACATATTTGCTTCTTCGAGTGCTTGTTTGGCTAAAGTTTCTGCTTCGTCCTTCAATGCTTTTGGTACCATTTGATGAACGTTCTTAGATTCGGCTGAGATCCAACTCAATTCCCAATTCGAAAATCTTTATCCTTTACTTCATCATGTACAGAGTAAATACTAAAGATTAAAATGAGTTAATATGTGCGCGAAAAGTATCAATGCTTTATATCATACATTTTAGAAACCATTTGATGCCTCCACGACAAGTGATCTCAGAAAAACTTAATCTTTTCCAATTCGTTCTTTGCTGCCTGTTTACCTTTACCCATAGCAGTTCCAAAATATCCCTACATAAGAATGGTTTGTTATTATAGTTAGATGGTGGTTGATATCTAGATTTAGGAAAAGATGCCCCAACTTACAACACATGTTCCGGATGGTTCCAATCAAAAACAATTGTGTCCAGTCAAATTTCAATACCACAACAGTGATAGAACATCCAAATGGTCTAACACTACCCATATAGAGTGAATACATGACAAAATCTAAAATAGTTGATATGTATTAGTTGAATGGTCCTGGGTTGTCCTTCCGTTAGTTCTTCGTATATAAACATACGCCAGCAATACGTTGTGATAATAATTTGATTGGATTGGTTGGCCATATAATGTTTTATTGTTTTGCTTCTTCACGTGCTCTTAAAAAACTATTGTCTAGCATCAGTCAAAAACCAGCAATACCCTGTTATATTAAATAATATATATATTAGATTATCACCACCTCTGCATTAACTATGAGGTTTATTGATAACATACATTCCAACGTGGAGATCTATAGAGTGAATTTCTTTTATTTGAAGATGATTCCAACATCTTGATGGGATAATCTTTTCTACACCAATGACAACACCATCTTTAGCTCTGATTGCAAACGACAGTACCACTTTTTCTACTGCCTTGTTGGCATACTCTATTGAAAGATCTTACCAATCTGCGTGAGTATGTAGTATACTGATAAGTCATACTATAATAACATGTAGCAAAGGTAGTTCGTTAGTACTATATACCTTTGGAGCCAACAGGGACCCCGCGATCAATCAATTGTAATACAAACACCTGAATCCAACGCTTGGTCATTCTCTCTCTTCTTTGAATAATCTGTATGTAGTATGATGTGAATCGATAGATCAACTTGAACTAGCTCGGCTAAACACTATAGTTGAATTAATATGTATATATAAAGGTAATTAATTAAATTATGTACAACAACAATCCAATTTTGGTAATTAATAATAAAAAAGTGATCATCAACACCAAACACAAATTAAAAGTGAATTTCACATTTAATAATTAATTTTTTAATTATTTCAGTTTTTAAAACATGAACATGAACTTCACCACCCCTTCATCTTTCAAGTTAAATTTAGTGGTGGTACTACTACACACTAACTATCTACAACTAAATTTTGTTCATAGTGGGTGAGTAAGATCTCTACTCATATACACTCAATTAATTGAGTTATAAGTTGATATTATTATTATTATTGTTCTTTATTGGAATTTTGATTTAAATATAAAATTGATTATAATTGAATGAATCAAATTGATATTTTACTCCTTTGACCAGTCAGACTGATGGAAAAAAACCATATTCGAAGACTGAGATGGTTGACATGGTCGTCATCCTCAAAGTTAATCTTGGCAGTGTAGCTACCTCTGGCGAGCATACCAGATGGAGCTTCATCCCAATTCGTTACGTGGGACAGTGACTTCGTGTGGATCAAGCTTGTGGACCAAAGCTACCCAACATAGTTTTTTACAGTGGCAACCTTGATACCCTTTCTGTAGGCAGTGTTGATATACTTGAGTCCAGATACGATATCGTGTCTGTACCTTGAAGACAATACGAATCTTATATTTTGCTGATTCCTTAATAATGAATGGAGTGTTCTTCATTTTTCGATATTCTCTTGGTTTCCAAGTTGTAGACGATTGTTACCCTCTGGACGGTCTTGGAAGATGACAACAACCATCTCCTTTACGACAACTCTTCTTGGGATCATCCTTGCTACAAGGAATAACAAAAACAACAATAAGTAACCAATTTTCATTACTCCTCTGCACTCTCTAGATTGCATCTTAATACTTACGACCAGCAACCAGCATTTCCCAATAAACTTTGTTTGTATTTACGGAGTGATTCATCCTCAGCATCTTTGATTCATAAGCTCATCTACAGTTACCTTCTTGGATGGCTTGTATTCTGGGGCATCAATATCTCTTTCATCATCAGACATTTTGAATTATTATTATTGATTATAGATTATCTAAAAATAACCAAGCAACAGATATATTTATTTATATATTATACAAATCTTATTTATATTAAAATTATTATTATTATACAGTATTTGGTTGAATAAAAGAAAAAAAAAAGAGTGATTGAAAAGATTGTTTTTTTTCAGGGTCAAAAGGGTGAACACTCAAATTTGTTGTAATTTAATTATTTTGAATTAATTCAATATTTTTTTTATTACAAAAATTTAAAAATCACAAATTTTTCAACAACTTTTGTTTGAATTATAATAAAATCCAATTTTCTTGCCAAAAAACCCACTTTTTTGTAATTGTTATAAAAATGATGATTTTGTGCACAAGAAAAACACTTAACAAAAAAAACAAAAAAACTGTGCACAAAAATTGATTCAATTTTGTTTAAAATTTAATGATGGCAAATAAAGGGACATGCAAAGATTGAAAATCTTAATTTGGATTTGGAAGATTGATGTTTTATGAAAATATTTCATGGAAGATGTATGATAAATGTGTTGTTGCTAAAATCAGAGCAGGACTCCTTGATGAATAATGAACCTTTTATTATAGATCGACGAGTACTGAGCCACACCAAATTCTGCGTATGGATCATCGAGAAATGCCTCCCACTGGTTCTTTTCGATCGAGTATTTGTGGTACCATAGATACGACCGCCCATCAAATAGAGGTGGCCAATGTCTTCCTCCGTTTTTCTTGTGGAATTGCATTGAAAGGGACGTCTTTGATTTGGACCACTGGTTCAAGGTTTGTCACCTTGTCATTGTCAATGTTGTAGCGAACAAAACGCAAGTCATCTGTGTGGATATATATATTGCCATTGCCGTCAGTACATGCTGCTCTTGGCTTGGACTGGCTGTACATCTTTGGATTATTGATTTCGTTTAGTGCTTTGTTGGCTGGATCCAATTGGATGATGACGCTACGATTGTAGGGAATGGTGTATAGCATTCCTTTGTAAAAAAATGAAAGGACATTTTGACGCCTAACTGAAGGGCTCTGAACAGATAGAATTTTCAAAGGTCTCAGTTTTGATATTGAATCGATCCACTCTGTTTAGATAGTGTTTTCTACTTTCGTTGTACCCGTTGATCAAGTATATATTGATCTTGGCATCATAGCATGTTGAAATTGATCTTCCGACATCCACTCCAACAATGTCGCCAACAGATTCAATCGACTTGGTAGCAATAGAAAATTTACAGAATTTTACTTTGGTTTCCATTGGCGAAACTACCTCCAATATATAGAGAAGGTCTCCAATTTTTACAAATTGAACCAAAAGAACAGTATACATTATATGAGTGCAAACAGTCTCGTGTTCTTTGGTATCAATATTGAAAAAAGTGAATCCAGTTTCCTTGTCAGCTGCCATAATATATGTTTGCTTTGCTGGTTCATTTTGGATTCTTGTTGCACAATGGGTCGAGGAGGCTCCACTAATTGTACAGTAATTGATTTT